>JAHPZR010055991.1:0-20000 GCA_019787425.1 Platygyra sinensis | reverse complement strand
AAGACACGACATGGAAATTTTATTGTATTGTTTGAGACAGCTGTCAATCTTTGCATTTGTTCAGAAGAAAACAAAGGGAGATGGGCTTGAGTTACCTGACGGTTCGGAAAAATTAATGTAATACCAATGTAAGCAAGTGTAGCATACATATTTTCTTCCTTCTCCATGTTAAACATAGTTTCAAAATTTATTTCAAAAATAATAAAAGTAAATATGTAGTCACGAGTAATGTAACTAAATCATATACAGTATATCTCAAGACTTTATACTTCCAACACCGAAAAACAATTAAGCCCCTAAGGGTAATATTCAGTGAGAATAAATACACGTGCGAAATGTATGAAGGTAGATCTTGGACAAAATGTTCGACTCGTCGTTTCGTTATGGCGTTTCGTCGTTTCATCGTTTCGTAATGTCGTTTCGTCGCTTCGTTAGGGCGTTTCGTCGTTTCGGCACACCGATACTCCTAGTCGACTCGTTGTTTTCTGAGTTCGATTCGGCGAATTGCCAGTTCGATTCTTCGGCTGGTCTCGTTTGTCGTTTCATCGTTTCGTCGTTTCGTCATGTCGTTTCGTCGTTTCGTTATGGCGTTTCGTCGTTTCGACTCGTCCACTCAGAGAGGCTATAATTCGACGCACATTACATGCAGTGTTTACCTAATTCCATGCACTTATACATAACGTATTTATTCATAATCTGCTCTGTAACGACTGAAAAAGGATTCTTTGTAAAGCTACATACGGCACAGCATAGAATTCGTGTTAAATCGAGTGAATGTGCCGTTTCATGAAAGTGAAAATTGAGATGGATATCTAGTTGCACACCATGACAGTGTTTTGTATATCCTAACGAGTGCATTTTCGTTATTTAACATTCCCACTCAACTGGAGTGTTCATTGCAAAGAGCTCATCAAATGGTTGTTCTTGATGGTGATAACAACTGGTTACAAAAGCGGTTGTTCAACTTGACAGGATGAAGGGGTCTTCCCAGCATAAATATTCCTAGAGAACTCCAGGAACAATACCTTGAGAACAATTTTACACCTGAACAAATCGCTCGACTTTTCTGTGTGTCTTCCAAGACGATCAGAAGACGTATCATGGAATATCAACTGCACTCGAAAAACATAGTTCCCTAACGGACGCAGAATTGAATGATGTTATGTAATTGTTATTTCCTCCATTGTCGTATTTGGGATTCCAGTGCTTGCATTATAGTCATGTGTATACATGAGGCTGAATGTTATTTCCAGGAACTTACAAGGTGCAGGGTACGTACCCTTTTTCAGAAACAAATTTCTAGGACTCGGATTGATTTTTCCACCAGTCCCAAGATCTCAATGTTAATTCTCCTTACTGCCTCCCATACATTTCATACGTGTGTTTAACACAGCATATATAGGCCTATTTGATAGATCTTTGCTACATATGTCATTAAATCAGGTAAAATTAGCCTTAAAAAAATGCAACTTCTAAGTCGCGCACACCTGTATCCATGCACCAATTCGACCCTATTTGAATATATATGAGAAATAATTAAAACTTCCCACGTACAGATTCTTTTTGTTTTTTAGTATAATGGAAAGAATCAGAAAAGGAAGTGATATGCCGAAAAAAAAGTCGGGGTCACCTAGCATCCAACAAAAATATTCGCACACCAAGTTAACGCAAAGGTCACCAGGTCTATATTTCGTTGAGTTTCGACTATGTGCGCGCGATTGAAGTACATCACATGGCACGCGCGTGCCTAATGAATAGCGTGCGCACTAGAGATGCGCAGTAGCAATGGGCGCGAACGTCCATAAGGGGAACTTGTTTTTCGGTGTTGGAAGTATAAAGTATTGAGATCTACTGCATATGATATAGTCACATTACTCGTGACTACATATTTACTTTTATTATTTTTATTTATAAATGTTTATGTTTAACATGGAGAAGGAAGAAAATATGTATGCATCAATTGCCTGCATTTGCATGGTTTGACAATATTCGGACATTGCTAGCTTAATTTTTCCGAACCGTGGTAACCCAAGCCCATCACACTTTGTTTACTCCTGAACAAATGCAAAGATTGACAGCTGTCTCGCACAATACAATATAATTCCCATGTCGTGGCTTTTGCAAGCATATTTATTTAGTTTTAGTATTTTTGAAATAAATGTTGAAACTAGTAACATGGAGAAGGAAGAAAATATTGAATAATTTGAACTGGAATTGTCAAGCACTTTATCATGAGCCTCTGGCTCGGGTGATTGTGCAAGCACTCCCTGTGTTTAACATGAAATTTGCATTTTTGTTTGTTTGTTTGTTTGTGTTTTTTTTGCTTTTACGAAGGAAGAAAATATTAACACGGGTTTATTTACATCAACTAATGCTCAACTGCGCGCAGTTATGCCGAAAACATTCCGAATAGATTTGGATCTCGAAGCTGATCGCGTCCATCGGCTCATTTCCGATCGTTCTGGAGCTCAAAGAGTTTTTCCTGATCTGGTTCCAGCGGGCAATGTACTGGCGCCTTCGCTGTACAAGCGATTTTCAGATTCCAAAGGAAAGGATGTCTTTCGAGAAAAGATGCTTCATACGCTGAGAATTGGCTGGGTCGAACGATACGGTATTGCCAAGACTGACAAGTTGATGACCAGTTTTACAAATTTAGCCGCCAACCTTGATGACAATGGTGCGCTGATTTTTGGGTCCATTCTAGATACCTCGAGCTTTGAAAAGCTCATCGTCCGCTATAGCCGCATTCTGACTGAATCAGGAAGTAGAAGCTGGATTCACTCCTACGTCAACCTTGCAAATCACCCTGATTTTCTTGCGGACAAGAGCTTCAACGAGGCATTTCTTCATCCTATCCTGATTGCTCTGATTTCATATCGCGTAGGTGGTCCGATCAGAGCCGTGGATGCTCGAGGGAAAGATGCTGAGCCTATTTCGGTTATGGCACAAGATAACATGCTTCACATCGACAATACGCCATTCAATGATGAATACAAGGTGATTTTAACATGGGAGAAGAACAAGCCAAGTGGTCCAAAAGGGCAAAACTTCGTGTTTCTTCCAGGAACACATAAAGGCTCTCGGAACTGCTTTGTCGATGAGACAAGAGGGGCGTGGTCAACTGAAAATGCGAGTATCTTTACCACCGCAGAGAGTATCGACCGCGTCTTTCAGTTTCAGAGAGAGGTCATGAATTCAGACAAACCCATCATTGTCGAGGTGTCGCATAATGAGAAGCCTCTTACTACACTGTTTGCGGCAGGGTCTCTTGTCCACCATCGCTACCGGACAGAGGAAGGTTTAGCGCGGAGCTGCATAATCCTTGCTTTCCATAGAGCAAAAGATAATCCCGGTCAATTGGTTGCTCCAGAGCACCTTTTTGGCATTGCAGATCGCTGTTCCTTGAATCAGTTTATCCTTGGAGCCCACGCGGGAAACTCAGACGAAGCATTCCTTGCAGCCTTAACACAAGAGTCTCACCAAATCCAATCACTTCTAGAGCAGCTAGAAGAGGATGAGATGGTTCAAGAGTTGATTCAACCTGTAACGCGCAAACTTGCTGAAGATAAAGTGGAGCAGTGGAAAAGAATTTCGACCGAAGCTCCAACTATAGAAGAGCTTAAAGTCAAAGCTCACTTCATTCCACTTCATAGCGATCTTTCGGAAAAGGACTTTGTCTCTTTAACAACGCAAATGATGACCTTCGACAAGCACGGTCCCCTCGATCTTATTCTTTTTAGCGACAATCATGAAGAAATTAGAAAGTGGGCCCGTAACCAAATCCGTGAGATGAAAATTGGTGACCTGAAGCAAAGGATGGAGAGGGATTGGGCCAGCCACTTGAAGCAGCCTTCAGAAGAAAACATCCTTTCAGCAGCAGACCTGAATGGCATGGCCCGCTCACTTGCAGCCAAAGCTGAAACGGTCAGGGCATTGGATATTCCGATCCAGCTGTGCGACAGAGAGAAGATATCTCGCGATGATGCTTATCGTTCTGTCAACCAGTTAGTGGACGACCTAGGAGAATCAGTCACTCGTTGTGAAAACCGCCAAGCGTTTCTCTCTACATCGCTCTTCCTCTTCTGGGCGGCTGATACTCTCATGAGATTTCAGCATCCTCACGATTCTGACATTGAAGAGTTTGGGAAGAGACTTCTCAACCACTATGTTTCAATGGCGATCCTTGTTGAAAAGCAAATCGAGTCGGAACAGATGCAATCACAGAAGCACTGATGAGTGGTAAATTGCAATTGGGACGACTACAAGGAGTTTTTTCGTAATGGCAGCTTTTACTAAAAATAGACGTGCAGTAAGGACATGTGTGGCCACAGTCGCGTCATATAGCATTTCGATGTTTGAGGATGTAGACAATTTGGGTGAAAGGCGTTCGGAGAGGGGAAAGGATGCTGGGAAACAGTGAGTTTTTTTTGAGAGACAGCTTTCAACTTTAAAATAATTGCAAGCTTAAGAAAGCAGAGTTTTCAGTTGAAAGACGCCTACATATATGTAAGTTAATGCAATTTTTACTGCTTATATTTGGTTGCAGATATAGTTGCCAGGGATAGCACGATCAGGTGAATTCGGCCATTTTGCCAGTGGCGTGGAATTTTTCTTTACGGCTGTCGGTTTTCTGGAGAGTTTGGTTTCAATATCATAACATTTCCCACGCGTTATATCGCGGTATCCAAGGTCAAGGTCAAGGTCCGTGGTAAAATGACCACATATATGTTGTTTAAAGTGTAGAGATATATCACCAGCATACGTTTTTGATCTCTTTCGTTCCAAATTTTCTGTTAGCCCTTTCTTACCGATCATAGACTTTTTTTGCGATATTAGCGGAGATCTCTTCACGACTTCTTCCAAGAACCTAATGTTTCTCAGTAGACCAGGTGACAAGCGCTCAACTCTCGTGGACAAATACAACCATAAATAATATCACGAGTAATTACTCTTCGAAAGCGTAAGCCATACAAAAATACAGAACAGTCCAGTCTTATCTCAAGTTAGCTAAAATATGTGAATTAGCTAAGATATGTGCAAATTAGCGAACAAATATGTAGCAATTTTTTTTTTTATGGTCTTTTAAACCGACTGGGGACGCACTGAGCGGACAAACGTTTCTAATTAATGCCGACGTTGCGCGTCTCGGTATAAAGCCACACAGAAACGTTATATTGGCTTAGCGGCCATGGGATATGAGCCATTATACCATGCTTTGGCAAGTGTGCTCGCTTTTTTTAAAAGAAAATATTTCCATTTAAACTATATTTACTCGGGCTTTCCAAAGGAAACGCGCAAGTTGAAATTTCTGCTTCGTTTCTTTTTTCGTTCAGCCACAGTTTGCAACTGAGTCCCTAACACGCATGCTAGACGATTTGACTCTGCTGAGGACAGGGTATGGTGTAATGGCGGTCGAAGAAAAGTTTTTGCGGTGGAAGATGAGCACAAATACTGAGTCTGAATACGCTCAAAACAGATACCAAATATTTACACAAAGTTCGCGGTAGACCCACACTAAAAGATGAGGAGCGCTTTCGGAACGGGTTGGTCTGCAAACCTTACGAGAGATTATTAGCGAACATTTATGAGTGAACCTTTCATCGAGGAACATGCTATATCAACTGAGCTATCTAATGTTAATCGAGAGAAGCATAAACTAAGATCTCGTCGTGTATGTAGACGCGATCGTGAATCAAGCAGAATACCAATAGTGGCACCCCGCTTTAACGAACCCCGCGATAACGAAGACCCCTTTATAACGAACAACATTAATAGCTTTTGAAAGCCTGGCAGAATTACAGTAAAATATGTGGAATCAAACCCCGCTATAACGAACATCGCTATAACGAAATCCCCGCTATAACGATTTGATTTTGACGATCCCAACACACAATTTACCCCGCTATAACGAGTATTTTGTCCTATCGCTCGCAGTCAGTAAAAACGACATGATGATACAAATGGTTGATAAGCCAAACACGAAACTTTGACCTTCAAAGCTTTGCTTTATTTAATGTAGCTATTCACACGCAAGTCTGTACACTGTTTTGCGTGGTGTAGATCCCATTGTTCAGCTTGGTTACCCCGCTATAACGAATATTTTTGTTGTTAACCAGATAATTCGTTATCACGGGGTCTTCGCTATAACGAAGACCCCGTTATAACGAACATTTTTTGGGTACCGTGACACTTCGTTATACCGGGGTGCCACTGTACGAAGTTTGAAAAGTCTAAGGAACAAAAGCAGAAAGGTTAGAGAATTTGTCAATGCACGTATTCTTTTGTGTTTACCCATGTCATCTACATTATATTGTACTGTTATGTAAATGTTAAAAATAGATTTAGGAAAACATGGAAAACGAACTTTATGTTTAACTGTCGTAGTCGATTTCGTTAAAGTATAAGAGAGATAAAACATCGTGCCAGTCGATGTTTAACATTGTTTTCTTGCAACAAACTGACGTGTTTTTGCAAGAGTGAGGCTCATGTGGCAAATTGTTGCAAGTATAAATTGAGTAGAGGCATAGAAAAAAATCCTGTTCCTCCAATATATGTTGACCCTAACAAAACAATAGCAGCTTCATATAGTCAAGGTAACGAGTTAGTTTTTGGACAGAATGCAGGACAACAATGTGTTGCATTGAGTATGTGCTCTTTGATTTACAATAACACTTTGATTTACAATAACACTTTGATTTACAATAACACACATCTATTCATCCCTGTATTCTCCATTCATCCGGGTTAGTGAAATGGCATCGTGGACGTTATACTACCATGCGATCAGATCATGTACACACGTCTTATATTAATAAAGACTGTTTTGCTTATGGCGATTGAGCGCCGAGACGGCGATCTAATCTTATTGAAATAGCGACTCAAGGCGCGAAAAAAATTGCATTTACTATCCCGTTTTACAGTGTGTTTTTCTCATTTGCATGAGAATAGAAGACAAAGCTTAGAATCTAATAGAAATAGGACGACATCATCGGGTTAGTAGCGATGAATAGAGAATTATGCAAACTAAAAAAAAATACGAAATAAATAGATACGAATTGAATCAAATACGAACTCACCGCAAATTCACAAGTATTTTTCATTGTGACCTGTTACCTGTTACCTGTGACCTGTGACCTGTGGCCCAGTAGCCTGTAGTTTAATTAGTCCCGCCGCTTATGTATAAAAGAAAAACACTTAGATAATTTTCATATGTAAGTCAGTCAAAATTGGCAATTATTGTTATTAATAAACTCTGAATATTTTGCTCATTATCAACTGCTATAAAATATTTTGTTTCCTTCCAGTGCAAATAAAAATAGTGGTTTGGATTAGACCTAATACTGATGAATCACATAAAACTTATGAGATGATAAATGCTGTGTAACCTTTTGTTTCTTTGCATCTTTATGAGTGGTTTTCATTTGCCCATGAAAAAATGGTCGCTGGTAAAATGTATTGCGATAATAGCCCATAATATGTGGCTGGCACATCTCCCACAACCCAACCCGGAAAAACGTCTTTACACTGCATAACAAATATGTTTTCCGCTTACTGGCATAAGTAATAACCGTGCATCTCCAGCATACCGAGGGTTCGAATCCCATCCTCGTCGTTTCGTTTTGTCTTAGCTTTGGCAAATGACGCTGATAAATATTCCCCAATCATTTCACGCTCTTGTTCCACGCTTATCTCAGAACCACCACGAACCCGCTGATGGAAAGGTGCATGACAATGTTACGGTGCTCGGAAAATGACGAATACTCTTTTATGTGGGCCACCGGCGGGGCTCTTTTTCTAGCGGCTTGGACGGTAGCAGATACCCATGGAAAACAGGGATTATGGCCCGATGTCATCATTTGTGACTGATTTTCATGCAGAGTCAGTGGAATACCCCACGTGCGATCTGCCGACCCTGATGACGAAAAAGTTGCATGTTGCAATGCCTTTAATTAACGAGATTAAAGCGGTTACCCTGAAACCCCTAACTCACTTAACCATGACACCTGTTGCAGCGATTGGCCGAAGCATGGTGATTTTTTTCTCTGGGTATTGATCGTGCAGCAGACATATGCGTTTTTCGTACGTTACGAATGTTTATCTTCACTGGTTTGCAAATTTGTCACGCGAATCTGAGAAGAATTATTTGGGCATGTTGTTATTGTTACCTTCACTATTATCACCATTATTTATGTTATTTCAAGTTTCTTGAGTTGATAGCTAGGCCGAGGTGAGCGACATCGTTCTATCAGGCCTCCACTGCTTCTTTCTAATTCCCCGTTTTCGTCACATTCCGACTTAATGCATATGGGTAGAATTCTTTGTTTAACATTTTGAATGGGTCTTCTTTATTCGTGGACGAGGTAGCCGAGTGGTTAAGGCGTTGGACTGCTAATCCAAGGTGCTCTGCACGCGTGGGTTCGAGTCCCATCCTCGTCGTTTGGTTTTATAGTGTGTCTTGGTTTTTACAAGTAACACTAATTATCAAAAGAAGTTCACCAAGGACCTTTCGCTCTGCTTCCTCACCTTTTTCAGCACCATTTTCAAGTGGGATATTGTATGGAAAACCACGAGAAAGCCTTTTCTAACTTTTTTATGCCATGTTATAAAAAAATACGTAGCTTTACATACTCGATGTGTGCGCGATGTGACGGTTGGATGTGATACCGTTGAATTGCACTGACTGATGGGAAGGTTCCGTGGAATACCGAGGAATATATAATGGCTTTCCTGTGTTGTGGTTGCCTGTACAGTATTTATATGGCATGGTGTAAATGCATATATGCACATTTTCTTTGTGTAAGATTTTGAATGATTGCATCAGCGGACGAGGTGGCCGAGTGGTTGAGGCGTTGGACTGAAAATCTAATGTGCACTGCACGCGTGGGTTGGAATCCTCTCCTCGTCGTTTGGTTTCGACTCAGTGTTGGCAAATCGTTAGGTCATCCTCGCATTTGTCTTCTAAACTATAGACACCAATTGAAACTGTAATCGGCTTTTTTTTCTTAATTGTCAAGGATTTTTTCGCAGTAAAACATCTTCTAGCCCCAGACATCTTCTACAACTAAAATAAACTTAAAAAGAGACAGAGAACTAGAGTTTGAAGGATTTTTTGGGTAACAATCAAAGTCGCCTGTGAATAGCCTCCATGGTAAGAAAAAAGGCGATCATTGGCCAATCAATTACCAGGAAAATCCTTGACACGAAATTTCTCTCCATATTGTTGGTTGAGTCTACACCCATAAAGCTATGATAATCGCAGTTGGATTTCTTCCCAAGCACACGCACACATTGCGGACCTACTTTTTTATTCTAATTTCCCGTTTTTTTTATTGTATCGCATTCCGACTTAACACTAGTTGTGCAATGCATTCGAGTGGTAGACGGTGAAATACCCCACGAGCCACTTGGTGAATAATGGCTTTCCTGCATTCTGATTGGCTTAATTTGCTACGGCATGGTATAAATGCATATATGTGCACAGTTTCTTTGTGTACGATTTTGAATGACCGTTACAGCGGACGAGGTGGCCGAGTGGTTAAGGCGTTGGACTGCTAATCCAATGTGCTTTGCACGCGTGGGTTCGAATCCCATCCTCGTCGTTTGGTTTCGTCTTACTTTTGGGAAATGACACTGTTTTAATAGGCTAGTTTCGAATTGTGCAGAAACAAAAGAACAGAGTCGAGGTTCAGGGGAATAATATGCATTTTCCTTTGTTATGAACAATACAAAATTATTCCCCTGAACCTCGACTCTGTTCTTTTGTTTTTGCACAATTCGAAACTAGCCTATTCGCCAGCGATTTCTCATCCATGTCCAATGCACCTGCATCGACTCGAGTCACCCTGATGAAACACTCGCGCCCTCGTTTATGAAAGATGACTTCAGGTATTTCCAGAAATGCAGGTTAATGAGATGCGTGTTATTAATGATAAGCGTCAAAAAGTGTTCTTTTTCCTAAAAAGTCACCAAAATACACATAATTCTGTAAAATATGGAGTAATATGAAAATTACATTTTGTGATGCTTATTCACAAAGAGCATTTATTTATTTAATATCATAAGCCTGCATTTCTGGACATAACTGCACGCCTTGAACCGAGAGTGTTTAAAGCTGCGTCAAAAGGTTTAATAAAGCGCTTTCTTTCTTGGAACAGCTTGTCAGTATTGTTCATCACCTCATTAGTAATAAAACCCTGTATCTAGAGTTCCTAGATGTGACAAATCGAGACAAATTTGTAACAAACGTCATAGCCTGATAGAGATAAACCTAAATAGTTCTACCAAGACAAGTCAATACAACAACACAAAGCGGACTTATTTCGTCTGTCGTGAGATGAAGTTAAAATTATGCCCGGCATACTATATATCTGGAAATTAAAAAAAAAAAAAAACAGACCTATATAAAAAAGATAATTATAAGACCGATACGACTTGGGTAAAATTATAGGCACTTTAAATCAGTCATCATAAAGTTTCTAGTCACATCGCGTCTCGGGGGATCGGAGTGGAGGAAGGATTGGGTATCTCTCAGTTCGTTTTTGTTGTTTTTATTTTTATCACTCAGTTACTACGCGCGCTGTAATTGGTCAATTCAGCGTGCCATACTCTAATGTAGGCTGTTTTTAAACAGAAATAATATACAAACCGCGGTTACAAAGATGACAAAAAAAAAACAATGTATTAAAAAAAGCTTTGATTAATGACTTAATGTTTTGTATGCCTCAACATACATCCTCAGAAGTCACGGTTGGATATTTAACAAATAAAGAAGCCTAAGCCGTGTATTGCACTGTGATAAAACATGCACGACGAGTATTTGAGAAGACGAGGGAAATGAAGTAAACACGAATCGCAGGCGAAACTGATAAGGTTTAAATGCTTTTTTAAAGGGGAAGACTGGAACCGAATCATGACAATTCTAAAAAAAACTGTCAATATGCAGACCTGTCTTGTTGCCAAAATGGTACGTGATTTATCATCAAGTCTTCTTAACTTTTATAGCAAGCAAAAGTTTAAAACTTTCTTTTACTTTGAATTGTGTATTAAGGTGATTCCTCAGAAACAAAAACTGGATTACCGATGAATTTCTTTTTACTTTCTCCGATTGTTCCTTGCCAAGCACTGTTTCGCAATATACAATAAAAAAGATAGGTCACCATCCTCGCAAAAGAGATATGATGGGCCAATCTTCAGCCCGTTTATGCCTGTACTCGTGCTATATCACGCGCGTTATTCATTGGTCCACGTTACATTTTGGGGTTGCTCGAAGCACAGTTTATCGAAGTAATACTTGGGAGAAAACTTGACAGGGTGAAAGTCTCAGTGGAGCATATGGAACAATATCATATTAAATTTGTGGAAAAAATCGCACCACTTATAACGAGGTGGGCGTCGAGTCGTTGTTTTTGTTGTCATAATTTGCATCCTATAGAGAAATGATTTTGTGCTCGCTTTCAGCTATATCTTTTTTTCTTCCGATAATGGGCACAATTATTATACAATAAAAAATATAGGTCACCATGCTCGTTTAAAGAGAAAACGAGCTTTCATTTCGCTGTCGAGCCTTGCCTGTGGGAAATCTCTTATGTTGTGCACGTGCACGCGCTCATTTGCGCGCGCTAATGACTCGAAAATCGTGCGCACTAGAGATGTGCAATGCAATACTGAGGAATCACCTTAAAACGTGCTAACAACTTAGCAATGACTTCAAAGTGACTTGTTTTTCTTCGACGTGCTTCAGCTACAAATCGTTCCTGAACCCTACAGACACAAAGTAGAGACACAATAAATACGTTACTGACCTCGTCATCGCGGTCCGTACTTTAAGTTTACGGATCCTCGTTTTTCCCCCCAACAAAAAGGACTAAATCAAAGGGACTCAGTCAAAGGGACTCAGTCCGTCCGTAACTTTTGCCACATCTAAACATTCCAATAAAAGAGGGCTTAGAAGCAGCCCAAGTTTAGGCCTTTAACAAGTGCAAGACAAAAAGATTTCAGTTTCAGTATCATACACGCCATGAATTATTGATATTAGCAGGTTTTGTTCTTGTAATAAATATATGTATTTAGTCTGTCGTATTTTCTAAGTATTGATGTCTACCTAGCTACTTTATTTTACTGCACGGACCTCGAACTCGGTTTTAGTAAAAGGTATGTATTTGCGAGCATGACTGACACCTCCAACTGACAGGACAACAGACCTAGAGTTAGGCAGCATGTTGAGATCGTGTCGTGGTTCAACCAATCTCAGCAGCTTACAGTCAATTATGCCTGGTTTGATGCTTTTCGATGCCAAATTACGTCACGTAAGTGAGTCAGTGAATGGCCATGGACGCTCAAGGAGATCTAAAACCAGTTTAATTTCTATCCACGAGAAGAAGCTAAATGCTGGCAGACTCCAGAATCCAAGCATTCGAGCAGTTGCAAAAATTTTGCGAGTCGGGACGAGCGACTAAGAACTTGCATGTGTCTATTCGAGCTAAGGCCAAAAAATATTTGAATGAGCCTGAATAGCAAACAGTGATGCAAGGCTGATACTACGTAAAAAGCTTAACGTGGCAACGACATGATTGAGTCCAAAATGAAAGCCAAGAATTGCAACCGTGGACAGCTGTTTCGACCTTGTTGGGTCTCGTCAGCACAGTGTAGCAAGCTATGAAGTGATCAGCTGGTCGACTGATATCCATATTATTAGATTGAAGATCTAAACATGTTAAATGAAATGCTCATGAATGAAAAACTACCCAGCCAAGAAAATTGTTCAAAAGAGAACCTTGCAAAAGTTTCAAAATTCCACACAAACCCTTATAATTTTGTGGCTTGTCTACCCAATCCATACAAGCTCACTCTTTTATGTGAAATTTGAAGAGCTACCATTTTGCCATTTTGCCATTTTCCTCCTTTGAATGCTTCTATTCTTGTAAAGACTCGCAAAAAAAAAACTATACTCTTTCCCAGTCCACTCACGTTTCTGCAATGGCCTATTCGCCCAAAGAGTCTGGAAACGAATGAAAAAATGATGGCGGCTGACGAAAGGTGATTTCTGATAACTGCGAGGATTTGGCAAAGATGCAGGTTTCACAGCCCAACAATGTCAAGATTTATAACTTATCAGCTGGAAAATCATTGCCTGAGGTATGAACCAAAGATTATCGCTATATGTCTTTTATATTTTCGAAAAGAATATAGGTTCAGGACTCAGCGCGAAGAGACACAACACGTGCGTTTATGCAGCCATGGGCAAAATAATTAAGTTGTCTAAAGGAAAATTTGAACCAATTTTGTTTTGTTTCCTAGTGGCTTTCAGAGCGAAAGAGGCGAACTTTGCAAAGGAATGATATCAGTGAGTATTGTGTCGTAATGATAGTGGTTTGTATGTTGAATAATTTGCGTATTTACAGCTGTTTTCCTATTTTGCTTAACTTAAGTTCAGCTGCACAGTCTTATTACTAGAAAAACAGTATATACGTATGGGTTATTGACCAAGTGTGAGGTCAAGATGGCTGGATATTGGCCAAGTTCTTTTTTTTGCGTGTTTATGGACCGAGACGAAGTCGAGGTCCATAAACTCACAAAAAAAAGAACGAGGCCAATATCCAGCCATCTTGACCGAACAAACTTGGTCAATAAAGGATTTATTATATGGCTTTTGGTGAAATTTTGCTTTCGGGATGCAGCGGGTAGTCCCGAGCGGGCAAGATGGCTCCATCTTGCCCGCTCGGGTAGCCAATCACAGCGCACGATTTGGTTCATCTTGCCCGCTCACGGAGCTAGCCATATAATAACTTGGATTATGGACTATTTTCAATGACAAAAGTAATGAAGCTTGTTGAAGCTGTAATATATACCAATCTTTCAATTAATTCCTTCAAATTATGCTCTTTTCAATTCCTAGACATCAGACGAAGAATTGAGCTTCTTCAAGATTTTGAGATGCCAATTGCCTCGACCAATGTATGCGTTTCTGCAGACAAACAGTACATCATGGCTTCAGGTGAGGACTGTTTTTTGCAATAGACTAAGTATATTTTTACACATCGCTACCATGTCAAGTTAGAAAAAAGTAAGAAAAAAATGGAGTTTCATTGTAACCTTTTACAGAACAGAAAATTTGTTGCTTACTGAACTTAAAAAATAACTGTGGAAGCACTCATATTTGCTTAAAGTTCACTAAAAATTGAGCACTGACAAATTCCGGTGTTTCTTTGCTCAAAGTTGTTTTTAGACGTAAATTAATTTGTTGAGCTAGGATCAAAAATGCGACAACTTTCAGAGTACACCTTTTGTGTGCCTCACTGCTCTTCTTAGAGTCTTGATTGCCAAAGGAAATATTTTTATTATCAAGTCAAAAGAGCACAAATACTAGAGTGCTCTAGAAGTTGTCATGTACATGTACATGTATCAATGAAAATTTGTCAAATGACATTAACTTGTCCCATAAACTGTGATTTAGCTCACTTTACTAACCCTTACTCATAATCTCAGTTTGTCCTCATGTCATTGCAAACCCAACAAAAAACCATTAAAAAGCAGTCTCAAAAACATCAAATGTACGCACTGTATCTTATGACCACATGTTCTTCTATTCTCAACTAAACATGTAACTGTACATTTACTAGTATTGTTACCTTGGACATGTATAGCTACATTGTACTTGTTCATGAATACACTGTGCCTTTCGATTTTCTTTTTAATAGGGGTATACAAACCTCGTGTTCGCTGTTATGAAACATCAGAGCTTTGTATGAAGTTTGAAAGATGTCTTGATTCTGAGAGTGAGTACAGTACTATATACGGTAGTATGTCAGCAATCTCTGTCAATTTTGGTAGAGGGTTGTACAGGGGTATTCTTGTGATGCGGGAGTACGTGTAGCTGATTATATTTTCCATGAAACATGAATTTAGGAAATTATTCTTTGTGGTCCTTGACCTTAAGGTTTTGCGTGACCCAATGTTCGTGATTTCACCACTTGATCCTACTTTATTTTGAGATGGGGTCCTTCAAATGGTTAAAGTCGTGTATTGAGAATGACTTAGGCATGTCATTTGCAATATTATGGAGCCTTGACTTAAACACGATTTTTCTTTCTTCCAACACCCTTTCTAGACTAGTGTAAGAACAGGTTATCAAAAAGAGTACCTATATCTTACTTGCTTATTATTTTCATAATTCGGGGTAACGCAATTTCTATATCTGTGGTCAGTGCTTAGACCTCCCCCCTCCCCCCCAACCCCCACTGTACACACTCTTGCTACACGCTCAGTGTAGGTTCTTACATGTATCTCTTGTTATCTAAGGTTATAACACCGGTTATGTAGAGTTTCAAGTTGAAAGTTAAAAAAACCTCAGTGCAGATGATGAGCTCCACATTATGTATGATTCATAGCAATATTGTACACAATTGGTGGTGAAATGTTGGATATACGAACTGTAGGCATGAAGTGTACCTGACAAAGATCCCAAGTTTAATCTATCTGTGATACATAAAGATGCAGAGATTGCTGACATACTACCGTATATAGTACTGTACTCACTCTCAGAATCAAGACATCTTTCAAACTTCATACAAAGCTCTGATGTTTCATAACAGCGAACACGAGGTTTGTATACCCCTATTAAAAAGAAAATCGAAAGGCACAGTGTATTCATGAACAAGTACAATGTAGCTATACATGTCCAAGGTAACAATACTAGTAAATGTACAGTTACATGTTTAGTTGAGAATAGAAGAACATGTGGTCATAAGATACAGTGCGTACATTTGATGTTTTTGAGACTGCTTTTTAATGGTTTTTTGTTGGGTTTGCAATGACATGAGGACAAACTGAGATTATGAGTAAGGGTTAGTAAAGTGAGCTAAATCACAGTTTATGGGACAAGTTAATGTCATTTGACAAATTTTCATTGATACATGTACATGTACATGACAACTTCTAGAGCACTCTAGTATTTGTGCTCTTTTGACTTGATAATAAAAATATTTCCTTTGGCAATCAAGACTCTAAGAAGAGCAGTGAGGCACACAAAAGGTGTACTCTGAAAGTTGTCGCATTTTTGATCCTAGCTCAACAAATTAATTTACGTCTAAAAACAACTTTGAGCAAAGAAACACCGGAATTTGTCAGTGCTCAATTTTTAGTGAACTTTAAGCAAATATGAGTGCTTCCACAGTTATTTTTTAAGTTCAGTAAGCAACAAATTTTCTGTTCTGTAAAAGGTTACAATGAAACTCCATTTTTTTCTTACTTTTTTCTAACTTGACATGGTAGCGATGTGTAAAAATATACTTAGTCTATTGCAAAAAACAGTCCTCACCTGAAGCCATGATGTACTGTTTGTCTGCAGAAACGCATACATTGGTCGAGGCAATTGGCATCTCAAAATCTTGAAGAAGCTCAATTCTTCGTCTGATGTCTAGGAATTGAAAAGAGCATAATTTGAAGGAATTAATTGAAAGATTGGTATATATTACAGCTTCAACAAGCTTCATTACTTTTGTCATTGAAAATAGTCCATAATCCAAGTTATTATATGGCTAGCTCCGTGAGCGGGCAAGATGAACCAAATCGTGCGCTGTGATTGGCTACCCGAGCGGGCAAGATGGAGCCATCTTGCCCGCTCGGGACTACCCGCTGCATCCCGAAAGCAAAATTTCACCAAAAGCCATATAATAAATCCTTTATTGACCAAGTTTGTTCGGTCAAGATGGCTGGATATTGGCCTCGTTCTTTTTTTTGTGAGTTTATGGACCTCGACTTCGTCTCGGTCCATAAACACGCAAAAAAAAGAACTTGGCCAATATCCAGCCATCTTGACCTCACACTTGGTCAATAACCCATACGTATATACTGTTTTTCTAGTAATAAGACTGTGCAGCTGAACTTAAGTTAAGCAAAATAGGAAAACAGCTGTAAATACGCAAATTATTCAACATACAAACCACTATCATTACGACACAATACTCACTGATATCATTCCTTTGCAAAGTTCGCCTCTTTCGCTCTGAAAGCCACTAGGAAACAAAACAAAATTGGTTCAAATTTTCCTTTAGACAACTTAATTATTTTGCCCATGGCTGCATAAACGCACGTGTTGTGTCTCTTCGCGCTGAGTCCTGAACCTATATTCTTTTCGAAAATATAAAAGACATATAGCGATAATCTTTGGTTCATACCTCAGGCAATGATTTTCCAGCTGATAAGTTATAAATCTTGACATTGTTGGGCTGTGAAACCTGCATCTTTGCCAAATCCTCGCAGTTATCAGAAATCACCTTTCGTCAGCCGCCATCATTTTTTCATTCGTTTCCAGACTCTTTGGGCGAATAGGCCATTGCAGAAACGTGAGTGGACTGGGAAAGAGTATAGTTTTTTTTTTGCGAGTCTTTACAAGAATAGAAGCATTCAAAGGAGGAAAATGGCAAAATGGCAAAATGGTAGCTCTTCAAATTTCACATAAAAGAGTGAGCTTGTATGGATTGGGTAGACAAGCCACAAAATTATAAGGGTTTGTGTGGAATTTTGAAACTTTTGCAAGGTTCTCTTTTGAACAATTTTCTTGGCTGGGTAGTTTTTCATTCATGAGCATTTCATTTAACATGTTTAGATCTTCAATCTAATAATATGGATATCAGTCGACCAGCTGATCACTTCATAGCTTGCTACACTGTGCTGACGAGACCCAACAAGGTCGAAACAGCTGTCCACGGTTGCAATTCTTGGCTTTCATTTTGGACTCAATCATGTCGTTGCCACGTTAAGCTTTTTACGTAGTATCAGCCTTGCATCACTGTTTGCTATTCAGGCTCATTCAAATATTTTTTGGCCTTAGCTCGAATAGACACATGCAAGTTCTTAGTCGCTCGTCCCGACTCGCAAAATTTTTGCAACTGCTCGAATGCTTGGATTCTGGAGTCTGCCAGCATTTAGCTTCTTCTCGTGGATAGAAATTAAACTGGTTTTAGATCTCCTTGAGCGTCCATGGCCATTCACTGACTCACTTACGTGACGTAATTTGGCATCGAAAAGCATCAAACCAGGCATAATTGACTGTAAGCTGCTGAGATTGGTTGAACCACGACACGATCTCAACATGCTGCCTAACTCTAGGTCTGTTGTCCTGTCAGTTGGAGGTGTCAGTCATGCTCGCAAATACATACCTTTTACTAAAACCGAGTTCGAGGTCCGTGCAGTAAAATAAAGTAGCTAGGTAGACATCAATACTTAGAAAATACGACAGACTAAATACATATATTTATTACAAGAACAAAACCTGCTAATATCAATAATTCATGGCGTGTATGATACTGAAACTGAAATCTTTTTGTCTTGCACTTGTTAAAGGCCTAAACTTGGGCTGCTTCTAAGCCCTCTTTTATTGGAATGTTTAGATGTGGCAAAAGTTACGGACGGACTGAGTCCCTTTGACTGAGTCCCTTTGATTTAGTCCTTTTTGTTGGGGGGAAAAACGAGGATCCGTAAACTTAAAGTACGGACCGCGATGACGAGGTCAGTAACGTATTTATTGTGTCTCTACTTTGTGTCTGTAGGGTTCAGGAACGATTTGTAGCTGAAGCACGTCGAAGAAAAACAAGTCACTTTGAAGTCATTGCTAAGTTGTTAGCACGTTTTAAGGTGATTCCTCAGTATTGCATTGCACATCTCTAGTGCGCACGATTTTCGAGTCATTAGCGCGCGCAAATGAGCGCGTGCACGTGCACAACATAAGAGATTTCCCACAGGCAAGGCTCGACAGCGAAATGAAAGCTCGTTTTCTCTTTAAACGAGCATGGTGACCTATATTTTTTATTGTATAATAATTGTGCCCATTATCGGAAGAAAAAAAGATATAGCTGAAAGCGAGCACAAAATCATTTCTCTATAGGATGCAAATTATGACAACAAAAACAACGACTCGACGCCCACCTCGTTATAAGTGGTGCGATTTTTTCCACAAATTTAATATGATATTGTTCCATATGCTCCACTGAGACTTTCACCCTGTCAAGTTTTCTCCCAAGTATTACTTCGATAAACTGTGCTTCGAGCAACCCCAAAATGTAACGTGGACCAATGAATAACGCGCGTGATATAGCACGAGTACAGGCATAAACGGGCTGAAGATTGGCCCATCATATCTCTTTTGCGAGGATGGTGACCTATCTTTTTTATTGTATATTGCGAAACAGTGCTTGGCAAGGAACAATCGGAGAAAGTAAAAAGAAATTCATCGGTAATCCAGTTTTTGTTTCTGAGGAATCACCTTAATACACAATTCAAAGTAAAAGAAAGTTTTAAACTTTTGCTTGCTATAAAAGTTAAGAAGACTTGATGATAAATCACGTACCATTTTGGCAACAAGACAGGTCTGCATATTGACAGTTTTTTTTAGAATTGTCATGATTCGGTTCCAGTCTTCCCCTTTAAAAAAGCATTTAAACCTTATCAGTTTCGCCTGCGATTCGTGTTTACTTCATTTCCCTCGTCTTCTCAAATACTCGTCGTGCATGTTTTATCACAGTGCAATACACGGCTTAGGCTTCTTTATTTGTTAAATATCCAACCGTGACTTCTGAGGATGTATGTTGAGGCATACAAAACATTAAGTCATTAATCAAAGCTTTTTTTAATACATTGTTTTTTTTTTGTCATCTTTGTAACCGCGGTTTGTATATTATTTCTGTTTAAAAACAGCCTACATTAGAGTATGGCACGCTGAATTGACCAATTACAGCGCGCGTAGTAACTGAGTGATAAAAATAAAAACAACAAAAACGAACTGAGAGATACCCAATCCTTCCTCCACTCCGATCCCCCGAGACGCGATGTGACTAGAAACTTTATGATGACTGATTTAAAGTGCCTATAATTTTACCCAAGTCGTATCGGTCTTATAATTATCTTTTTTATATAGGTCTGTTTTTTTTTTTTTTTAATTTCCAGATATATAGTATGCCGGGCATAATTTTAACTTCATCTCACGACAGACGAAATAAGTCCGC
>JAHPZR010055990.1:12500-20838 GCA_019787425.1 Platygyra sinensis | reverse complement strand
AATAATAAATGTGAAGAGTGATCATCGCAGTAAATTTTCCAATTTAAGCAATTGGAAAGAAGAAGCCTGAAAAAAATCAGGGCTTCAACGGGATTCGAACCCATGACCTCCGCGACACCGGTGCGATGCTCTACCAACTGAGCTATGAAGCCACACATTGGGAGCAAGGTCAATTTATTGAGTTATATTTTCCCGTGCAGTGAAATGATGTGAAGTATATATGAAATAATTCATATTTGTACTGCGGTTATAGATGAATGTGAAGAGTGATCATCGCAGTAAATTTTCCAATTTAAGCAATTGGAAAGAAGAAGCCTGAAAAAAATCAGGGCTTCAACGGGATTCGAACCCATGACCTCCGCGACACCGGTGCGATGCTCTACCAACTGAGCTATGAAGCCACACATTGGGAGCAAGGTCAATTTATTGAGTTCATATTTTCCCGTGCAGTGAAATGATGTGAAGTATATATGAAATAATTCATATTTGTACTGCGGTTATAGATGAATGTGAAGAGTGATCATCGCAGTAAATTTTCCAATTTAAGCAATTGGAAAGAAGAAGCCTGAAAAAAAATCAGGGCTTCAACGGGATTCGAACCCATGACCTCCGCGACACCGGTGCGATGCTCTACCAACTGAGCTATGAAGCCACACATTGGGAGCAAGGTCAATTTATTGAGTTCATATTTTCCCGTGCAGTGAAATGATGTGAAGTATATATGAAATAATTCATATTTGTACTGCGGTTATAGATGAATGTGAAGAGTGATCATCGCAGTAAATTTTCCAATTTAAGCAATTGGAAAGAAGAAGCCTGAAAAAAATCAGGGCTTCAACGGGATTCGAACCCATGACCTCCGCGACATCGGTGCAAAAATTGAGTTGCTCCCAATGTGTGGCTTCATAGCTCAGTTGGTAGAGCATCGCACCGGTGTCGCGGAGGTCATGGGTTCGAATCCCGTTGAAGCCCTGATTTTTTTCAGGCTTCTTCTTTCCAATTGCTTAAATTGGAAAATTTACTGCGATGATCACTCTTCACATTCATCTATAACCGCAGTACAAATATGAATTATTTCATATATACTTCACAATATTAATAATAGTTTCCATGTTCTTACGTTTTAAAGAAGGGTTTAGTTTTTTTCCCCTTGCTTTTAGATTACACTCTTTATAAGTCAAGAACAAAGCAGATATATTTTACATTCAAATACAGTTTTAGCCAATTGGAAATAAAAGATTTGAAATTCAGGAAATTTGTTTGATTTGTTTTCTTCTTATACATCGAGCCACTTCTACAGGTGAGATCAGTACATAATAAGACAGCATAGAGTTTGCAGACGGAAAGTTCATTAGAGAGGGGATAACATATTGCGTAGAGGCACTATAGAATCACTTGCTGAACTTTTACTACTACTACTACTACTACTACTACTACTACTACTACTACTACTACTACTACTACTACTACTACTACTACTACTACTACTACTACTACTACTACTGACTACTACTACTACTGACTACTACTACTACTGACTACTACTACTACTACTACTACTACTACTACTACTACTACTACTACTACTACTACTACTACTACTACTACTACTACTACTACTACTACTACTACTACTACTACTACTACTACTACTACTACTACTACTACTACTACTACTACTACTACTACTACTACTACTACTACTACTACTACTACTACTACTACTACTACTACTACTACTACTACTACTACTACTACTACTACTACTACTACTACTACTACTACTACTACTACTACTACTACTACTACTACTACTACTACTACTACTACTACTACTACTACTACTACTACTACTACTACTACTACTACTACTGATACATGTATCAGTCACCTATTCTTTTAATGCTCAATATGCTCACGGTGCAAGTCTTGTAAGAAATGAAATAACTTTAGTTAAGATATCAATTCCATAACTATTGCTATGTCGTAGGGGATCTATCAAGGCACATAACTCCTGGTAGTGGTCTTGCTCCAATGGGCAAGGTGTCTCTGGTACTGTTACCACACTACAGTCAGGCTCCTCTTCAGGAAGTGGCCCATCCCAGTCAATGCCATAACCATTAATTTCTTGCTAAAAAGACATTACGAGTGAAATTTTGAAATTAATAGGGTATGCAAATGTACATTTTGTTTTTTATTAATAAGTTATGCCCTTGATTCCATTCTGAAGCCTGTTCGAACACCTCATTACGACTTTAATGAGTAGCTACATTTTGAACTCTGTGACTTTAAAAAAAAAAAATGGTATTTTAATGAACTGGTCCGAGCCATAAACTTGTTGAAGTTATGCAGCTTTGGCAATGATCAAACTCAATATTTCTACAGTGGAACCGCGATTTAACGAACCTCTATTTAACGAAGTCCTCGATATAACGAATGATACTCTACGTCCCGGCCAAGGTTACGGTAAAATGTATGGAATAGAACCTCGATATAACGGATTCTTCGGTATAACGAACATAATCTGGAACCCCAAACGTAAAATTTACCTCGATATAACTAATTACAATGTCAATACGCGACAGAGGATAAACGCTGAACAGATCAACAGTCAGCAAATCCTTTAATCCTTTTGGTAAAGAGACAGCAACCTTTCAGTCAATGGCTTATTATATGTCATAGACATTGACACAAGAGTATTTCCACAAAAGTCACCTGTGTTACAAATTAATCATTAACTATGACCTCGATATAACGAACATTTTTGTCCTTTCTCCTCAAATTCGTTACATCGAGGTTTTCGTTATAACGAACCCTCCATTTAACGAACAAATTTTATCAGGTTCAACTTCTGCACAATCAAGGCAATGCCTCTGAGAATTTATACAGAGGACAGCACATGTAAGATCAGATATAAATTCTCATTTTAAAGTGCTACTACGAGGAAAGTAGCATCATTCAAATCTAAGCCATTTTAAGAGAAAACAAGTAGTCTGTGCAAGAGTAAATATGCTCTTTACTTTTTCCCCATATCTCTTTTTGTTCCAGAGACATTCAAGTTTTTAAATATGCAAATAAGCCAAGTGATGATGTCATACACTCGACCGCATTTTAATCAAAGGTGATAAACAAGGATATTTTGGTCAAATTGAATGAGAAATGTTTGATTTTTTACAGTGTGAAGAGTCCACTAGAGGTGCTTGCATAAATGTAAAGCGTAGGAATAGTGGGGAGGACCCTGAACTGGCCAATGCCTTCATCAAGTTTCTATAACAAATTCTCCTAGTATCTGTGATTTAAGTGATACATGTAAGTACGTGGATACGGGACAATATATTTACTTACGTCTGTCCTTGGCTCATACATCTCCCTTGCCACTAGGGAATCAGAGCCTCTCATTCGAAGGAGCCCCAAAATGTAAAGCTGCATGGGTGATCTGTTTCCAGCTGTCCTTATTCTGTGCCTTATGTACCCTTCTCGCCAAGTGTCAAGGTGCTGGTTGATCCGTGGTACATAGGTATAATGCAGACCATACAGGTGGAGCTGGTTAGCCGGGTCAATAATGCAACACTCTTCAAGATGATAAAAGAGATGATAATATATATAAAGCACTCCTTCGAAGACATCTCGCCACAACCGTTCGATTCTTTGGTTATGCACACTTCTGCCTGTAATCATACTGCCTCTCCCAGGACCCCGCTGTGGGTGTTGAAGCATATACATAGACACTTCAACATTCTCACCTCCTCGGTCAGACCTAACCCTTGAGGGGAGTCCATATTCTGCCACTGCTTGTTGGAAAAGGCCAAGAACAGTAGCTGCAGTATTATTTGTTCCAGCCCTAAGATACACAGGAAGTCTTGTGTATCCATCAACTCCACCATGCACTACAATCCTCCATCTGAAATTGAAAAATACACGTGTCCATACTTTGCTGTCCTATTATCCTCACTACCAACATCTCCTTCGCACCCGTTTTTGGGGTGTAGCGCTAACCCAGCTGCAAAGGCGACTAACCAACATTTACCTGTATTAAAATGATAAATGTAGGCACAATAACTTTTAATTGTACTGACGAATAATGCTCACCTGATCAATTTATGATTCCCGTCTATGTGCCATAGTGCAAGTGGGCCACTAACGCAGTACACAGCTCTTGGTGTTAGGGATAGCCATCTCATTGCAACCCCCTCCGGATCCGTTCTTTGCATGCATTCTCGGACTCTCCGCTGGGACACATTTATGTTGCGCAGTACAAGCTGCGATTGGACCCTTCGATATCCCGCATTTGGAAAATCTCTATGAATGGATCTGACAATGTTATCAAGGTCATCATCACTAATGGCTGTCCTCCTGTCGCTAATGGCGATATTGTACTCCCGCATACGTCTCTTTATGGTACTCTCACTCACTCCAAGGGCTCTGGACATCTCCGGTACAGTGATTTCATAATCCACAAGATATTGCAGCTGCTCCCGTGGAATCTCGAACCTAGGACGCCCTACCGTTCTAGGCTGGTATGCTACTGCTGGAGAGGAATCATGCCAATTCCGCTCTACCTCCGACAACATTCGAGTCACAGTGGCGAGTGAGGTTCGAACTGTATCAAACACCTGCATGTTGTCAGCAAGTCGAACCAAATGGCGAGAAATTTGTTCCAATCGGAAAAGAACATAATCAGCCACATCTTCACTAACTGTGTCCTGCTGAAGTCTCCTTGCAAGGTCCAATAATGTATGGCGAAGACTGCTCAAGAATTGCTGTTGTGCCCTCGACGCCATACTTATATTAATTTAGGGCGTTTTTGAGACGCGGACGGCAACCGGAAGAGAACATTTCGCGTGCTAGGACCGTATTTTCTCCCACATTTTTATACTACTCATTTTCAATGGAGAAAAGATACTTAGCAATGTGAATGTAGTTGTGTGAAGGCCAGTTAAAAGTGAAAACAGCTCACTTCCGGTTGCGCGTGCTTAAGCTCCCTAATTATAATAACTCAACGGGAAACTGGCAGTAGGATCCAGGCCTAGGCGGAAAAGATACATGGAAGAATTGAGAAGTCAGAACACGCGCATTTACAAATTTTACAAGTCGGAATGTCGGTTCGGCAGCGAGATATCATTCTGAACTTAATTGCTTGTAAGTTGTGAGTATGAGATGTTTATTTGAGATGTTAAAACTACGTAATACGACATTTGGTATTTCATTACATTAAAAGTCAGAGAATGCCGGACTTAAAATTCGAGGGAAGTCAGCAAACGCGGAGAATTTTGTTCAAGGTCAAAATATGCCGGATGTTCTAATTTTAGTATTCAGGACACGCGCAATGTATTGTTTCAGAGGTCAAAAGAGATGTGTATCATCTAATTTTAAAGTCAGGAAATGACAGACATTTTACTTAGCAGGTAAGAAAAGGTGGAAAAGGTAGCTTTTAATTTTGACCCTGAAAACGCGCCATAGCTGGGGCCTTCACGTATCATATTTCACATTTCCTTTTAGACATCAGCCAAACAGCATTAGCAGACCAACAATTGATAGCTCGTGGTTATCGCAAGGTTCTGCAGTTCAAGACAACGAGATAATAAGGTGAGAAAAGTTCTTTAATCACCTCCGAAGTCTTTTATTATTTTCGGAATGAGAGGCTCTCCACGTTTTCGTTAACAAATAAAGAAGCCTCAGCCGTGTATTACACTGTAGTAAAACATAATGGTCATTTCTCGAGTAATCTCAAATTACCATCGTGTTTTATCACAGTGTAATACACGGCTGAGGCTTATTCATTTGCTTTAAAATATAGATTTTACAAGCGCAAAACAATAAAACACGCTTTTTCTATGTTTTATACTCTGATAAGACATAGTTTTTTGACCAATCAGAGCGAGGGCAGGGTCCTATCTATATTTTAAAGTACTTTAATTTATATGAACACTTTAGCCAGTTTTTCTTTTCGTCAGTGTCGGGTCAGGGAGCGGTTGCCGTCGGGTTTTTGACCCGAGACCCGTCTCTTATCTGGAACACTGATTAACTTCTTCATCGTACAAACCTAAGATCTGGAAACGTTCCGTTGACGACACTTTCATCATCCTGGATCGCAGAAACGGTGATAGCTTCTTAAAGCATCTAAAAAAACAGAGAATGACTGAAAACTCGCTTTCCTTGACACCGTTGTTTCAAGAGAACCAGACGGCCACGTCACCACCGGCGTGTACAAAAAATAATAAAATAATAATACCTATAACATTGTAGTTAAAAATGACCATACTTGCAACACAAAAAATATGCCTTGTTATATTGCAACAACAACCCAACGCCTGATCAAATAGTCGTGCAGGTAAGGTAATCAAGCCTTTTATCTCATACTGAACCTTTTTTTTTTAGTTTTTTTCCATCTGACAGTTTGTCTTTCAAATTATTAACACCAATAGAATTCGCAGTCACAGATGTGTGAAGATGGCCATTACTTCTTGTCTGGGGTGCAGTACAGAGTGCATTCTGTTGGTACTCGTTGTCACTGGCTTATCAATTCTCTCACCTGCCTGGTGTCAGTCCTTTAACACTAAAAAAGGTAATTTTATTTGAGGGTCTACATCGGTCTTGACTGATAGTTGAGAAATGGTCAAAGTCTTAACTTGCTCTTAAAAAATGTCGCGTA
Organism: Platygyra sinensis; assembly: GCA_019787425.1. NCBI lineage: Eukaryota > Metazoa > Cnidaria > Anthozoa > Scleractinia > Merulinidae > Platygyra > Platygyra sinensis. The sequence goes on along the minus strand of JAHPZR010055990.1, from coordinate 14,186 downwards.
TAACGGACTGCTGGGATCCGAAAGGGAAAAATGTATAATAGCTGAGAAGTTCCAAAAGAAACCAATGGATCTTTATCGACTGGTGACTCCTTCAATGAATCCTTGTTTTGTATCTTACGTGGATCTTGCCCAGAGCCTGGTCCAAAAACAACTTGTAAAAAAGGAATTCCGGCGACAATGTTTGCGTCAGCCGAAAGCTACAGCATAGGGAGTGTTAACAACGTTTGTGTGAATACCGATGATCAATAAAGATAAGGTGAAGGCTCCCTGGCATGTTATAGAAAAAAATATGTTTTACGTTATTAAAGCGTCACTTAATTTGTGCACGGAGGGATTCTTACTTTTTCCTTGCATGATAAATTGAACTTCTGAAAAAAACCTCTTCAACTCGGCCATCCAATAAACTGCCGTTTGGGGCAGGTAAAACTCATGTAATGCTTCGTATATACGGAACTCACGCTAGTTCAACTCTTTTACGTTTTCTCTTCAAACAGGTGAACTTCAGATTAATATCTCGTCAATTCCGCCATCCAACAAACTGTCGATTGGGGCAGCCATTTATCTGACTTGCACTGCGTGGCAGACTAATGAGCTGGCGAATAATCCATATAAAAGACCAGAAAAGATTGAATGGCTTGATCCACAAAATAACCGAATTGGGCCCAAATGCCAGCAGGAGGGACAGCCGCCAGCTATGTCAGTTATGAACTGTTCATTAAAAGTTGATGCCTTGACGGACGGAAAACTTGCTAACTACACTTGCAAAGCGTGCAATAGCTACAACTGATTACTGCAGCACCAAAAGATTTCAAGTTGATCGTCAACAAGGTAAGTCAAAAAATCGGAATGTTAAGAGCCGTCCTCTATAATTTTCGACTATCGTCATTTGGACGAGAAAAAATGAAATTCCTCAAACTTTCCCAGATGAACGGTCTAGATAAGTGATTCACAAAAATATATTTTTCAGTTCAATTCGATTCGTATTTTAGCGCTGGGGCGACCATCTTGGCTTTTCCCCTCTGAGAGGGCTTTCAGCGGCCATTATAAGGGACATCTTTAACAATTTGCCAAGCAAAGAAAACGTTATAATTCCGGGTAAAAACACCTTATTCGAAACAAGCAACTGTTGCTTGATACGTTGAGAGGCGGTTGTGGTAATTTGATCAACATCTGATTTTTTTTACAGAATTTTAAACTTCTTCCCTTTCGAACTACTTGCGACGCGCCATAAAAATGGCGAATTTTAAAGGCAAATATCGCCAAAAGTACATCGCTTGGGATACCCAAACTACCCTCCACTGAAAGAGCAATGTCTCACCTGTAAAAATATGCAATAAAATTTTGGGGCAGTTAAAACTGAAAAATATTAGAAGAAGAAGTTTAAGCTGTGGTTTTGTAAACAAACACCGCCGTCCTAATTGGCGTGATAACATGGAAATAACGATGTACAAAGGAAATTATTATATATTCCACTTACCTCGCAGCATGTCGACAACTGGATGATCCACGATATCTCACATTATGTTATGAGTAGGTTTCAGCGGCATGTTCGATGATTATTGTGCGAAATCACTCTGAGACGTCACAACCGTTAAGTGTCTCCGAAGCTCTCGTCATAACATCTAGCAATATAAGTTGTCTTCCGCCTCATATCTGTCGTTTACAAGAAGTTTAACACTTTTCCGA
>JAHPZR010055990.1:5000-7500 GCA_019787425.1 Platygyra sinensis | reverse complement strand
TGTTCTTTTTTCCGCGTTGAAAAGCATCTTCCAGTTTCGCCAATGTAACTCCACGGACAGTCCGAGCACGGAATTTTGTAGACAACATTGCATTGTTGGTCCACGGGCTGTCTTGTTTTTGGGGATGGGAATTCTTGCTGAAGGGTTTTAAGAGGTTTGGTGACGACTCGAATTTCTTGTTTGCGTAATAATCTCATGAGGGGCTCTGTCAAGCCGCTAATGTATGGAAGGCACGCAAATCCATGGGGTGTATTCTGTGGGTCAGCCCAACTAAAGAACATTGCTACCAATTCTTCTGGTGATGGTACAGTTGGTGATGGTGGCTTCTTTCTATTTTTGGAAATATGAGAGATGACTGAGGACGGGTCGCCATTAGCTTTTAGTGCATCTGTGACATAGTTGGTCTCGCGTGATTTTCCTTCGTTAGTGCTTGGGAGATTAGACGCACGGAATAACAAGGTAGAGGCCGTGCTGATTTTGTGTTTTCTCTCATGATGTGAGGAGAAGTCTAGATATCTATCAGTGTGGGTTGGTTTTCGATAAACATCGATGACAGCAACACCATTTTTTCTTGACACTAAGGTGTCAAGGAAGGCAATTTGTCCATTGTTCTCTTCTTCAATGGTAAATGTGATCTTAGGGTCGACAGCGTTTAAGGTGTCGTGGAAGGAATGGACAGCAGCTTTTTTGATGACAACAAAGCTGTCGTCAACATATCGTTTCCAAATCCTTGGCGGAACAATGGCGGAGCTGATGGCTGACTCTTCTATCACTTCCATACAGAGGTTAGCGACAATAGGGCTAACAGGGCTGCCCATGGCACAACCATGAATCTGCTTGTATGTGCGATTATTGTAGACGAAATAGTTGTTTGAAAGAGTGAAGTCAAGGAGAGAGATGATGTCATCGGTAGAGAGGTTTGTTCTGGTCTGTAGTGTGTTATCACAGTTCAGTTTATTGCGGATATAATCACAAGCTTTATTTACTGGGATAGCTGTGAAAAGGGACACCACGTCAAATGACACCATGACTTCGTCATCCAAGATTTCGATGTTAGCTACTTGTTTCGCGAACTGGGAGGAGTTGAGGACAGAATAACCATTAAGGTTCTGTATCGGAGAAAGGATATCTGATAGAAACTTGGATGTGTTATAAAGAGCGGAGCCGATACATGAAACGATTGGTCGAAGAGGGCAGCCAGGTTTATGGTGTTTAATAGAGCCACGAATGGCAGGTAGAGAACCATCTGTGGAATGAAGTTTGCGATAAGTAGCTTCATCAATCTTATTTTCTCTTTTTAGAGCGAGGAGCTTGCTGTTCAGTTCTCTTTCAATTTTGGTGGATGGCGACTTGTAAACTTGTTGATAAGTGTCGGGGTCACTAAGTAGAGCTTCCATCTTGGTGTCATAGTCGGATCTGTCTAAAACAACGAAGCAGTTCCCTTTGTCAGCTTTTGTTATCACACGTTCAGGATCATTTTTCAAGTCCTTTAGGGCTTTTTGTTCAGCTTTCGTGATATTTTTATGTGGTGGAATTCGAGCTCTATGGAGTAAAGAAGCCGTAGTGGTTCGAATGGCGTCTTTCGAGTCATCAGGGAGGCGGGAAATGGCGGCTTCGACCTCAGAGACAATGTCTTTAACAGGGATGTTTCGTGGTGTTGGAGCGAACTTACTGGTTTTTTATTGGATTATGGGCTCAAGTCAGGTTAACTATCTAATCAGTGCCAGGTTGTTCAGAAGGTATAATTTCACTGCTGTTATTTTATGTAGTTTGAGATTGTTGAAACTCGAAAAAGAAGTCCAAACAATATTAACAGAAAACCTCACTGCAATATGTTACAAAATTGAAGTAAAAATTCTCACTTATCCCAGATTAGCTTAATTGGGCTTTGAACAACCCGGCCCAGGAGCGCCACTTTTAAGCTTGGCTAAATCTATACATTACAATGTTTACAATTGACTCTGTGATGGCATGAATTTGTACATGTATTTAATAACATAATTGTACATTGCTTTTTGCTTTTGTGCTGTGCATTCATGGATAGTTCGGTTTCTTTTTATAAAATATTTTATCAATACATAGCCTCAGGACACTTTCCAAAAGTGACTACATGTAAGGTACAGTTACCGTATGAAAGCTGTACAGTATTAAGAACAGCATACAGAAATACAACGAGATCCATTCTCTGCTGCAAAATTGAAACTTTCACAATGACTAAATCACTCTGGCATAAATGGAAAATAACAACACTGTTGACAAATGCTTCTATGTAAGCTTTCAATAATAATTCAATTTTATAATTCCATTTTTGAATAAGTGATGTGCTTTTTTTCTCCACTAAGACTGTGGACTGCAGGAACTGTCAATTACTGTGTGACTCCATTAGTGATAAAATTATGTTATTAAATTATGTCAAAAAATAATAAGTAAGCCCTCTATGTAAGTAAGTCATACCATGTACACTCTTGGGTTTTAACAAGGGTGCATTTGGTCAGCCAGC
>JAHPZR010055989.1:17500-24507 GCA_019787425.1 Platygyra sinensis | reverse complement strand
CCAGTCCACAACATTTAGGCCTAGTTTACACTAGCGACGGAAGCGGAGTCATAAGCGGAGTCGGAATCGGAAGAAAGTTCTGATCTAGTGTGAATCGGCAAGACGGAAGCGGAATCGCAAGCCTCGCTTTCAGCGTAACTCCCATCCCGCATTTCGCCAAACGTAGCTATGCTTTTTTTCTCAGGTAACCTCTCAGCAGACACAATACTACGGTAATTAATACCCAAACGGAAAAACCCGAGAAAACTGCAGCCATACAACAGCATGATCCTGACTAACGAAAACAAATGAAACTGTGTTCAGTACTGCAATACATACCGGTCTGAAGGTTTATTTGTTTAGCGACATCCTCCCATGCTAGTCTTTTTTTTTTTTGCTGTTATCTTTGAAGCCCCTGCAGGACTTGTCAAAAAACGGGGAACTGTCTAACAGCCTCTGACCGTCATTTTTTTCTTGCTCTAAGTTTGAAAGGGACCTGTAATGAATTTTTGATTGGCTGATAATTCCGATTCCGATTCCGATTCCGATTCCGATTCCGATTCCGTTCACCTTATTCTCACTGGATCGGAAGCGACGGAAGCGGAAGCGGAATCGGAAGAAAAAGAAACTCTTCTGATCCTTCTGACTCCGATTCCGTCAAGCTTCCGACTCCGCTTCCGATTCCGATTTTTGATTTACACTGGATCGTAACGCTCCGTGCGCTTCCGATACTGACTCCGCTTCCGATTCCGTCGCTACTGTGAACCAGCCCTTATGGACTTTCTAGTAAATGAAGTTTAAAACAGTTTGTTTCCAACATCATTAAAAATGGGTTTAAAATTAAAAGCAGGCAAACCTCAAAAATAGCTGACATACTTAAAAAGATAGCATGTCGAAAAACACTGCGTAAAATATATACAGCAAATGCATTGCTGTACTTGTGTCCAATTGATTAAAATATTAGTATGTTGTCCAATTTTATTTCACTGACTGGTTTGACTGAACGAAATAATTTAAAATCTTACCTCGGTATTTCTTACACAGTGAAGAAGAAAAATCAGTAATCCCTGAAAAAGAAAGTAAATTTTCAGTGACAATGTCAAGAAATTACATAAAGCACTCTTTAAAGGCTGGTTTTCACTAGCGCATAAGCATAAGCATAAGCCGACATACGCACAAGCAGTAAAACGTTGATAATTAGTACCTTTTATTAGAGAAATTTCTAACAAAAGGCGCTAATTATCAACATCTTACTGCGTCTGCGTATGTCGGCTTATGCTTATGCTTATGCTTTAGTGAGAAACAGCCTTAAAGAAGTAAGACAAGTTGTTTTTAGGACATCACCTATTGTTTACCCTCTACCTTATAAATCTTGCTAAGAGACATCTACGTGATAAAGGTAATGATTTCCTCAAAACCCTTATTTTTTGCTACCCTATGATTAGTTATGCCCTTATAGTGAGTAAACAGTTTTGTTTTAGAAATCGTTCTTCCATTCCTGTGCGTGTACGAATACCAAATTCAAATTGCCTACTAATCAATTTATCTTTGTTCAGAACGATCAAGTCAAAACTGTATAATTATCATTAATTATATATATTAAATATCAATTTTTCACAATGATCGTTAAGATTGTCAGTCATTACCAACGTTACCTGAATGACAAACTATATAATAATGAGGCCAAAATATAGCTATAGTGTTATTGACCTCTTTAGGGGGATCCGTACCATATGCTATTTCCATTTCCTTTGTCCAAATTTTGTGCCTGGGCCTTAAGGCAGGCGGGAATAAAGCGAAAGTCACTTTACGGTACAGACCTTGCACTCGTTCTAAAAAATAGGTTCATATAATTTACTTGCGCACCTGTATGGAGTTGAGTACAGTGAAGACATACTGGGACACGACACCAGTTCTGGCTATACTCAGCAAACCAAATAGCCACGTAATACCCAGTAAAGGAAACAAAACAATGCAGGCTTTAACTGTCGCCCTGCAATGCAGATTAACGAAAAAAAAAGTGAGAGCAATTAACTGTGCTAACAGACGTTCGGCAAAATCAATTAATATTTAGTAAAATTGAAGAAGGAAGTTCGAGTAAACAGTGGACAAAAACTTTGTACCGACATTATTTACATCGTTACGCAAATCTCTGCGCCGAAAACAAATTTTGAAGCTCATTTGAAACATTTGAAAGTATTGGTGAAATAAAACTGATGATGAAATTGCACCTAGCCTTTTTTTGCACAATTTCTATCAACTTTAAATTTTTTTTTCTCAATTTTCTATGAAACATTGTTTTCTGTGCTATATCAGGCAACTATGGTAAAAAATACCATAAAAGACATAAAATTATTCTGGTAGAAGGTTTTTGTCCACTATAAACTAAGCTGCCCCATTTCCCATCGGATTTCGTCTTAAAGAGTTTAACCAATCTTAAATCATTAAATAAATAATTATTTCGTACTCACTTGACCTTGTTCAGTTTACTTGACTGCATGCTGGTCATGTTAACCATTTCCTTCACAACAATACAAAATATCACCACGTTTACCTTCAGGCAAAGAACGACATTGTATTAGAAAATAAAGTCATAGCCATGTTGCTTTTAGAGAAGCCTATTCTAAAGGAGAATCCTTGTTTACTATATTTGTTCATTAGCATAAGCAATTTAGTTTCTGATGGAGCTACTAATAAATCAGTTCCGAATATTGAAAAGCTATTGTACGATTAACTCCGCCAATGAATATGAGCCTGATGTATTAAATACTTTTTGTGCAACGCGGGTTTAAAAACTCAAAATTTTACAAAGAATGTGTGAGCTCATTAGCGCTTTTGCCACCCAGAAATTTTGCAGTTTTTGAAAGACAATGTCTCGTTTAATATTACACCCAAAGAGCTAAAACTTTAACCATGTATTAAGTTTTACTAGCTCTTTAGGTCCCTGGAGTCAATATATACCTAAGAAGCATTCTTCTGAGCGCAAAGTCGTATGCAAATGAGCAAACATGTTAACATTGACGTCAGCATGAGTCCCATATTACGTCGCAGACATTCGTTTGGAGGGCTTGTTTCTACCAATAGCCCTTTTCACGGTTAATTTTTCTCATTTGCTTAACAATGTAATCCAACGTGGATGCGAGGCAATTTCGGGCTAAAACTACAAAATAGCCCGAAATTGCCTCGTATACATGCTAGATTTATTGTAATGCAAATGAGCAAAGTTAACCGTGAAAAGGGCTATTCCCGGCTCAAATGCTGGAAAGTCTGCGGAACGTCTGTTTGGAACTTAAGAAAGGATCGCAAAACGCCAAACTATAGCCGCTGGCTTGTCCTTTCATCGATTGTGTGAGGCAGTTGCGATAGTCTGTTTATATACCCTATAGTTTATCTCGCCGTGTCCGGAAAGGATGAAGTGCTCTTAAATCTCCACGAACGCGGACTGGATTTAATCATAGTAAATAAAGGGAAATGGTTAGGAAGGCCAGTAAACATTTAAGAAGCAAACAAACAGGCTGAGATTTATGTTAGAAGATCCTTGACACATCTTTTGCTTGATGCTCTATGCATGAATAACGTAATCGCAATGCTGCTATTGTTTAGCTGTATGAGCACACATTACCAACTTTTGTATTTTGAAGGCTTTGTGCAGGGTCAATCACCCAAAAAGCAACTAAACCTACAACAAAGACCTTTGCCAGGTTTCCTAAACATTTCCCCCTAATACTTATGACTTAATAGAAAAACTTCTTATTTTGGAAAGCGTTGACACCGACTTAAATCTGTTAAGTTTATTAGGTTTTTTTTTGTGGGAGGCGCGGTGGCCTCATGGTTAGTGCGCTCGTCTTCGGATCGAGTGGTCCGGGTTCGAGCCCTGGCCGGGGACATTGTGTTGTGTTCTTGGGCAAGACACTTTACTCTCACAGTGCCCCTCTCCACCCAGGTGTATAAATGGGTACCGGCGAATTTAATGCTGGGGGGTAACCCTGCGATGGACAAGCATCCCATCCAGGGGGGAGTAGAAATACTCTCAGTCGCTTCATGCTAAGGAAACCGGGATAAGCTCCGGCCTGATGGGCCACTTGGCTCGTATGCAGACTTTACCTTATTAGGTTTTTAGTCCACAATAAACCGATGCCGATTGGCATTGAGGTGATTTTCACGTGATCCCCAGGCGATGTTTGGAGTTAAGTCTATAGCCGTGATCGGGGCAAAGGACAAGGAATGTTCCCTTGGCTTCAGCAGACGTTTTTTGGGGAGGAAGATTGCATGATGAGCCCAAAGATTGTTTGCCCCGGAAACAGAAAAAAAAAACGACTCTTCTGCATTCAGGCTGGATTGAAACATGATCACTTAGAGAAGAGCCAAACTGAGAACTTACACGCCATCTCCAAGCTGGGTCGGTTTAAGTGTTATTTTGGACACCAATTCATTGTGTACTGTTGGGGAACTTATCCGGTCTTGAGCTTCTGTTCTCTTCTAGACTAACGAAAATCTTATTAGGTACGTTACAACCTAAACAAGTCTTAGGCCTCGGCCACACTAATGCGTTTTTGTGTGAACACTTAGTTGGTACTCTAATTTTTGTCATCGATATTTTTGTTTAATTAGTATTATAATGCAAGAGTACAAATAAAGATTGTTGTTGTTGTCGTTGTTGTTGATGAGTTTTCGCCTAAAACGATTAAAAACGCTGATGAAAAATGAGCTTTAGAAAACGGTTTCAGAAGTGGAGCCCCAAAGCATCCGTTTTCACCGGGTGAAAACGGATGCTTTTGAAAATACTGCTGAAATATCTTCATGAGTCATATACTATTGTTTCCAGCAGCGTTTTTGGGCGTTTTAGTGTGGAAAATAGGCGAAACTAAACGCTTCAAAAATTGTGCGTTTTCAACATATCAGGGTGGATAGGTGAAAAGAAACCGAAAAAGTTAGTATGGGCGAAAAATGCTGCTTTGTTTTCGTCGAGGTGAAAACCCTGGCGGATACCTTTTAAAAACGGACTAGTATTAGAGAGTTTAAGCATGATGTTTACGGCAGACGGCAAACGGCAAAGGTCACCTCTGATTTTCTATTCTTTTCTTGTAATCTTTAAATAAATCATACAAAAATAGAAAAGTGTTTCTTACTATTCACTGCAAATCCAAATATTTTGATTCTACTGTACAGAGAGCTGAAGACAGACGGCAAAAGTTTCATTTTTGCCGTTTGCCGTTTGCCGTTTGCCGTAAACGTCATGCTTAACCTCTCTATTGTCGGGGCCTCAATTTTCTCGACTTCATTGACAGAAAGTCCCTGGGCCCAATGTAGGTGACTACAATGAGTTAATCAAAAATTTGGCTTATATATCTGATCAGGAGCCATAATTAGGGACGGAGACCGTAAGTCTTGAGATGCGCGCGGACCCATGATATGGGACAATTTTTCTATTTTTAGAACAAATTGCGCCATCCTGACGTCGTATATCCGCGCTGATCCACGCACGTGTCTTGGGCTCTCGCGTGGATGTTGTCACGTTGTGTGATGAAAATGGTGAGAGTTGCGAGATTTCACAGCGATGACAGGGAATAAGGCAGAGAAAAACCAGGACTCTTCTATGGATTTAATGGGAAAGGTGTGTTTTTCAGGGTGGAGAACTTCTTTATTATTTCATAAGTACTGAGATTTATTCACAGAGATGACAGTGATGAAAAAATCGTTCTGTTTTTAGTCGCAGCCAATCAGCGACGCGAACGATGAAATTTCACTAGTGAAAAATCATCGTTCGCGGCGTCTGATTGGACGAACGATGTTTTTCACTAGTGAAAGGTGATCGTACGGCAAGCCACGTCATCCTTGGCGCGAAAACTGGCAAGCCACCCTCATATTTTAAAGATGTGCAAAACACGCATCGGCGGGCGCTCTCATTCATCGACAACAGACAATTTATTGGATTTTTGCACAAACAAAACTAAGCAGCATCTCCGGACATAAACCTTTTGTCACTTATTGGGCCTAAACGCTGCTATATCCAAACATATCCAACTAGTTTTATGTTTTGGGTTGTGGAAAAGCTGTTAATCTTCATATGTGAAATTTAGAGTGGAGTAATGTGAAGTTCTTCAGTGTAAAAGGAGCAGCAGAACTCAACTTGATCAGCGACATAAAGCGGGACATACCTACATTCGGCACTGTCTTCTCTCAAACTGGGCCAACTTACGGCGATACTTAAGCAAAGTTCCAACAGTCATAAAGGCGTTGCGTTGTGGGCCAAAAGCATAAACGATTTTGGGAATTTCGGACGCCATTTCCCTTGCGCGACATCCGCGAAAATCCTCGCAGCAATGTACGCGCGTGTGCCGCAGGCGATGGCGCAATTTGTTTTAAAAATAGAAAAATTGTCCCATTCATGGCGCCAATCCCAGTACTAGAAATGGCGCGCGCTTACGGTCTCCGTCCCTGATTATGGCTCCTGATCTGATTCGTATTTAGCAATGAATTATTTCAGCACCAATCAGCTGAGCATGCAACGTATACTTACAGCTGATATTATTATGACTGGTCCTGCAAAAGACCATATGTAATACTTTTCTGTTGATAGCCAGCACCTGAAACATACATAAAAATAACATATATATTTTTTGTTTTTCTTTAGATGATGTTCACGAGGAGATAAATCCTACCAACTGTTGGCTGTATATTGATGTATTCCCTCGCTTCTCAAATGGGCAGTTAATAATGTTCCTCCCACAACAAGACCTGGGAATCCTGCAAAATAACAAATTCAGTAGTGTCAAGAGGTGCATCATTTCTTGAGTTTGATCCAGAACAGAAGACTAAGACTATTTACCATTTACCTATAAAATCCAGAAATTTGGGATAGAATGCAAATGAAAAGGTTAATTTTTTCTCCTCGAACAGAAATTTTCTGAGGAAAACGGGATTTCTTGAAAGGTAGACCAAAACTCCTAAACAAAATTTCCGAATGGAAAATGTGCATTCCATTTGCTAGTTTTTGATAGTTCCAGGCCTTTTGGCTTGGATCGCCT
>JAHPZR010055989.1:0-12500 GCA_019787425.1 Platygyra sinensis | reverse complement strand
TTTCCAAAATTGAGTTTTACCCAATTTATGAATCGAAACGTTAAAATACTAAGTAGAAGATTGTATTCACCAAGTTTAAAGAATGCAGGTTGGATAGAAGACGCTCAGTTAATTTTTTCTAATTTTCCACACATTTGTCTGTGATTTTTAGTTTTTTTCCCCGCGCAGTCCCTTCTACCCTGCCAAATTTTAATACAGACAAATGTGTGGAAAATTAGAAAAATTAATTGAGCGCGTTCTAGCCGAGCTACTTCCTTCAAACTAAGCTCAGTATTTAAACGTTGCGATTCATAAATTGCGTAGAGAATTCAATTTTGGTAAAAGTTCTGACCGCTTTGTCTACCCGTCAAGATGGCACCGAAAACTGTGATAAGGGCCTATTTATCTTTCTTGTTGCGAGTGATTCACCCGTAAACTCGAGCAGGGAAATCACTTGATTAACGTAAAATCATCGTTTTCGAAAAGCTGGGTTTTCAAAATAATATTCGGTCAACAGTAAACTCAGTGCCGGCCTTTTCAAATTCCTCTGGTTTGAAGAGCGTTTTCATAAAGATCCGTTTCTGTGACGGGTTAGTATGGACGGTAGACCTAACCGTAGAAATAAAGCAGCGTCTTCAATTTCTCCAGCGTGGTGTTGAAAACGCCTAAAGGATAAGCTAAAAGAAAATAAATAAACAAATAGTTTTGATTTCCGGATCACTGGAGTGTCTGCGACTTTTGTAATTTGCTTTTACATCACTCAGAGGAGTATCACTCTAATTGTTACCTTTGGGATTCGTCTTTGACTGCTGCGACACTTGTCGCAGAGTCTCAATATGCCAAGTTTTTATTTGTGACCTATGACAAAATGTCGACCTAAGTCGTCGGAGTTCACATACGTACAAGCACAACTGAATGGTTGAACAAGGAGAACTGAATCAACTCTCCATAAGTTCTTAGCTAGAAGACTGTGTGATATTTTACTCTAAAAGTATTTGCTAGTAAGAAACTGTATGCCAAATCCGAGTGAACGCACATTTATGCCGGCGTTTGAACATGAAACACGGATGCTATTTTACTGAGTCCAAAAACTGGCTCATATGTTGAAAACCACTTTTCCCCGTTACCGAGCTGCGAACTCAGGAGTTTCCTCTAAAATAATGCCAAAAAAGACATGCAAAACGGGTATTGTAAATTTATTACGGTTCCAGCCCGAATTAAAGAGGAAAACACGTAGCAACTCAAGACTTCCAAGAGCTGAGAGGCCTAGGAAAAAAAATTACGTGAGGCTAGTAACATTTTAAAAGCTACCCGTAGTATGTTTTATAATGAACATACCTTGTGCTGTTTGATGTTCATTAGAATGGCGAAATTCGTCAAATGGTTGCATGTGCAGACCACGTGACTTTCATTTGACTTTACCAAGGAACAGCCATCGCCAGACCAGCCTCCAGTTGCTCTGCAATACAAAATCAGTTATTTTTGCATTACGGCTATAAATACCTGTAACTAACCTCATCTTCCCGGCTCAGGACACAAGTCCAAGGAGAAGGAACGAGGGTTCGTAACTTACTGTACCGGCCGAGAAGACGGCGAGGTTATTACGACATTTATTAAATCTCAACTGTGTGTCTGAAGGGTTCGGGAACGATTCATATTCACGAGAAACGGCTTCAAATACCCACGCCGAAAGTAGAACCAATCACTCTGAAAGCGCTATTAAGTCGTTGGCATGTTTCATGGTGTAAATTTAAGAATACTTGGCGATAAATCACGAAATTTTTTTGCAACAAAACAGCTTAAAATTTTAGCGGGGCGTACAGTAAGATACAGCAGGCTAACTGAATTGACCAATCACAGCGCGCTTAGAAACTTAAAGCTATAATTAAAGTTTTTAAAGGCATTTTAGAATAGTTTTGTTCTTTTTACATCAGGATGGAGACAAAAAGTCTTGAACAAAATGGATGTTTTCCTTGTGGTAAGAAAAGCTGCTTCCAAACATGTTAGTGTTATTGTGAACATTTTTTGGCCAGCTTCAAAACGAAACGGCTATGCTGTTTCAAGTGGTCAAACAAAAACTAGGTGAATGCTAGGAAATCACAAAATAATAGTAAAGAAATTTCTTACGGGTGTGAAAAATTCCACTTCCAGAAAACACACTTTTTTCTTCCTGTGTTGTCATATTCCTGAAAAATGATTACTTGTTTAATTAGTTAAGCTAAAAATGTTAGTTTAGGAGGGTAATAAAAGCGGCGAGAAGTGCTAACTCATTTACCTCCAGAGTACGAAGAATTATTGTCACATTTTCTGTAAAAGATTCTTGCTTAGATGGTCTAACATCACTTCCTAGGATCATGGAATCAATTTTGCTGTACCTATAAAATAAAAGTATTTAGTGACTATGGAAAGTGTGATTACGCATTGTGAACTTTTGTGAGGAATTTGACCAAAACGATCACTTGATATTTCTGCGGAATAATTATCACGCTATATATCATTCTGTCCTAATCCAGGAACACGTGCATGGCCCGGCATTCTCATTTTCACGTGATTTGGAGCAATAATTACAAGAACCTTTACCAAGCCAATCAATGAATTAAAACTGAAAGCTTTTCAAACTTTCCAAACAACTAACCGTCCAACCAACTAACCAACCCACCGTCACCCAATGAAACAACTTATACCGATCAAACAGAAAGGCAGGCAGGTAGACCAGCCGACAGACAGACAGACAGACAGACAGACAGACAGACAGAAAGACAGGTAGGCAGGCAGACAGACAGACAGATAAACAGATAGTCAGACCGAACGCCCTACCGACCGACAAAAGGACACTTAGGCAGACTGACTTACACACAGGAAGACCAGGACAGACAGACATTGACAGATGAACTAAAAGTACATTTATTGACGCAATACCTAGAAGCCTGATTGGCAGCCATTTTGTGGAGATCTCGGTACAGTGCGTTGACTACTACGGTGTCTGTAAATGCGACAAAATAGAATATGTTACTGGTAAAATACTTTGAAGTTTATCCATCAATAAAACTAAAAGCTATTTGGTTTTAGTATAAAGCGACGCCGTTGTCGAATTGGCCACGCTACTCACTATCTATTTAACAAATAGATTTTGAAAAAAAGCTTTATCTGTAGTATTTTGTTTTGTTATCATATAAAACAAATAGATTCAGTAATAGATAGCAAATGACCTCAAAATGTGGTAAGAACAAAAGTGGCACATGAGGTGATAGCCAAGTGTGTCACAGATATTGCTTTTTTTATTTCAAGATCTGTAAACATAACGCGAAAGCCGGCCTTTGCTCACTGTGGCGAGCACGAAAAAAGCCATTTGACGTAATCTATTAGTTATACAAAATAAAGGAATCTCATTGGTTACTGTGCGTAGCAAATAATTGTGATTGGTCCATGAAAATCACGCCATTGTCAAACATTCGCACTGGAAAGCAAAGTTATGTGTTTATCTTAACTGATTTTAAGAAGTGTTGTTTTGACGTTTCATTCCTGACATCAATCAGTATGTCAACGGTTATTTTAGGACTGGGAAAAGTTGAATTTTTAAATAAATTAATCTCAGAAACATTTTGTTTATTGGTTTTTTACATTCGAGATAAAGCAATGGTTGTTGCTGAGTTTATCAAGACCAATTTTGTGCTTGGTTTAGTCTCGTTCGACTGCCGACTGAGACTGCTCGAGTATTTTTTCTGAATTATTTTAAAAAATAAACGGCCTTATCTTTCTTCTTCCTGCTTCTTGAACCTGTTCAATGCCTCGGCAAGAAATTTTTGTACTTTATCTTTTGCCCAGTCACGTAAAATTTTATCTAGATTCTCAAAACTTTCCGCCATTTTAAAACACAGGGAAAAACTTTGTAATTATGACGTCAATCGTACGTCTGTTCTCTTATAGATCATAGGCAAGAACCAATCAAAATGCGAGGACAACTTGGGTTATTATATGATTTGTGATAGATAGTGAGTAGCGCAGCAGTGCGCCCTTTTTAACAAAATAACGGCTATTTCCTGGCGTTTTCGAAGTCTCTGTAAAGAGGATTTAGATAAAGCTTGATCGACTAGTAGATTTATACTAAGGGCATTAGATTATTCACTCTCGATTTCTATGCATGATAGTTGACAAGTGCGCAACCCGAGCCAACTATCACATGATAGAAATCTCGAGCTCATAATCTAATTGTTTAATAGTTTATGGGCGCTGTTATCAACTCGAAAGGCTACAATAATGCAGATAAGTGCGTGGGCTACAGGATAATTATTCACAACAGTAAATTTAACGATAATTAACAATTAGATTATGAGCTCGAGATTTCTATGAGGTGATAGTTGATGAGGCCGAAGGCCGAATCAACTATTGCCTCATAGAAATCGAGAGCGAATAATCTAATTGTTTTAGTAGAATTCTAACTGAAATTAATAAAAAATAACGGTTTCCATTGATTTTTCCACGCATTATTGAACTTTACCTTTAAACAAAGTTGCACGTATCGAACTGTCTTTGGAAAATTTGCAGTTGTTTACACGCGTACCCGCTTTTTCAATATTTTCAAGTTTTTAAAGTCAAGAAACCGTAAATATGCTTCTTTTAGTTTTCTCAGGAATTTAATTACTTGCTTACATCTAAATTTCCTTCCAAAACTTCGGAAAAACAAACATCGCATTTCGAGGACGACCGGCAGCCAACTGCACTCTAATGGCTGATAGTATACGAGTAGCTCAACCAATCAGATTGCAGCATTTGCATTAGTATACTAGTAGAATTCTACTAATGATTAATATACGTTAACATAATTACCCTGTTCTTGAAACAAATTCGGTGGTAAAGTTATCCTTGCTACCTCCTCGCTGTCCTGCTGTTCCGTAAATGAGAAATTTCCTGGGTAACCTTTTGGCACCAACGACACTTGTAAGACTACAGTGAGGTAATAAAAATGGAAATGGTAAGAAGGTTCGTTTTAGATATCCATCACCGTTAGTTTATCAGTGGTCTCTAGTCATTGCTGTCAATTTTAGTTCCTTTAGTTTTCTCGTTGCCTTTAATTATATCTATTTCCTGTAAACATAACCCGCATAAATTAGCATAGCTGCCCGCGGGCGTGTCATAATTGTCCTCTTACCCTAGAACTCAATAAAATGTATGTATGTATTACTCAGCGATCCGAAAAAAAATGCAATTATTAAACAGTAGCACAGACTTTCCAAAGGATAATTAACCTTTATAGAGTTTAGGGTAAAGAGGAAATGGTAAACTAGCCTTTATAACAAATATTTTGAAGACCACTGTCCAGAAACTGAATCATATTGTACGGAAACTTTGCCAGAAATCCAGATCTAACAATGCTCACAACGGTTTCGGTGGGCAAACGGGTGGAGGGGGAAGGGGGGAGCATCTTCCTTGCTCTTGACGCCTTGGCCGAGTTGATTTCCCCTGCACATTGTTCGTAAGGAGATGTAAGGTCTCTGTACCTCTCGCAATACCACTTGTAATACGATTTCCACTCATAACTTCAATTATTATACATTGAACTCTCTAACCCTTTTCTGATTGGCCGAAAGCGTACAGTGAATTTTCGAAATCAGCGCCCGTGACGCCATAACTGCAGATTATACAATAATCATGTCAAGGTCACGGGTAATCATGTCATGTATGACCGCAGTGCATGATTTCCAAGGGTAATCATGTCAACTTCGCGCGACTTGTGTTGCTTGCCATCAGTGAAGAAGCAGAAACATGACCTCCAAGTTTTTGAGTTCAATGTATAATAAAACAATTATTAGATGTGGTTTTTGTGATATCCAGAATAATCAAGGTCTCGGTAAGGGTTATCAGCCTCAGCCTTCGGCTTCGGCTGATAACCCCTACCTCGACCTTGATTATTCTGGATATCACAAAAACCTCATCCCAATAAGTTGTTATAATATTCAAGTACTTATTATGAAAACTTAGAGATGAAGTTAGAACATTTGGACAGAACCAACAAGCTAAACTGACTTCAATCGGGGGTAACACGTCATGATATGGGATAATCGCCATTTGGATCGGTCATAGTAATAACTTTCTTGGTTTAAGTTCAAAAGGTCAGATAACGACCAAAAACCTGACTCAAAACGTAGTCTAATAAGACAACCTACTCAGCGAGCTTTCTACGATAACCTCGTGAGTAAAAAAAAACCGAACAGGATGTTTTCACGTAATTCGTGGAAATGGTATATACAACAACATTGAATTTACGGATTGTTTGTAGTTTTTTACCAATGTGTTTGTTTTCCTTTTCTCCTCAGTATTTGATGCATTTCAAAATTAAAAGATGCGGGGGGGGTGGATATTAAATGCAAACTCTGCGATTGGTTTGACGTGGATGAATTAAGCTGATGTCATCCTTGGTTTGCTCGTTGATTGTACACGAAGTTGCAAGCAACTGCAAAGGCGTCTGTGGCAAACCTGCATAATTGAACATATTCGAAAATGATAACAAAATAATAGATTTAGGTTTTCACTTTCGTCAGTGCTCTTACTCCTCGTAGGCCAGCTGGAGAATAGAAATTGGTGCGAGTGTTGTTTTACAGCAAAGTGTAATAGGCACAATGCACAGACTAACATGGTTTAACATAGAAGATTCGCCTGCGTAGACAGTTTTTGAAGCAAATCAGGCTCCTTTCAAATATAAGCTAACTTGTTGTAATTAAACCCTCTTTCGATTAAAAAGCCTCTCCCAGCTACAATGACGTTGAGCAAAAATATTTTTTTACTTTGTTATAACATCAAGTTACATTGACAGTTAAATGGAAAAGCTCTCTTAACCTTTAATGACAAGGGATCTCTCGGATTTAGAGAAATTCATGAAGTTAGAAAACTCTAACAGCTGTGAACCAAAAAAAAAAACAGTCAGACGAATCGAACCAAAAAGGCATTAGAAGTTGCACTGTGCTGGCGAAAAAAATGATACACAGCAGGTTGAACATTCCATAACAAATTAAAAGAACCCTGCACCTTTGAACTGCATCGAAGGAGCCATGGCAGCACAGAAAATGTAATGGCAAATAAACAAACAAACAAGCAAAAAAGTAAAATAAACGAGTTTTACTAATTAACTCCAGGTAGGAAATTAGCTAATTTACCATGTTTATTTTAAGTAACAAAAAGGAACCAAACAAAGAAAAAATGCAGATAGCTTATTATTTTTTTAAAAAAGAGATAAAGATAAGACAATTAATATTATCATTCAACACATTGATTTCTTCCTTTCCATTGGCCCAGAGCCCACCACGTGACCTGCAAATAAACCGCCTACAAATAATGGTCTGCTCATGCGTAGTACCGTTTAAACGTGTTTTGCTGCAAATAATATTCTGCTCATGCGTAATTAAAAACCACGCTCTCCGAGAGAAAAAAATGGCAGATCGCTTCTCCGAGCTGCCAGGAAGTGACTAAATATCAGTGTTTCGCAGATCATTTATCTGCCGAAGGCCGAAGGCTGAGGCAAATAATTGATCTGCTCGCCTCTGACAAATCACGATATTTTTGCTCAACCTCGTCCAATAAATTGTTAATTATTCTCAAGGTAATCCTTCTCAAAATGTCGTTTCTAAAAAAAAAGGACGCCTCATCGCAGGTAAATGTCGTTCAGATACTTTATCTAGTTCCCCCACAGATAAAGTTACAAAATGCGTCACGTAGATGAAAAATCACTGTTAAGGGTCTACGCTGGCCCAGGTGAGTAAATTACTGTTCACAGGATTGGCTATTCTTAGACCAAGTTGGGATTTATTGTCGGGAGTAATCTAAAAATAAACTTGAAAAATATTAATTATATGGAGAATTAAGATGACTCATATTTATCCTCTCTTGTTTATCGATTAAACTTACTCCATTCACAGAATTGAGTGGATTCTCAGTGTCCAGCGGAATTCTCAGAATTTAGTTCCTTATGGTTGGCTGCGCTTACACTTGAAGATGAAGATAAAGAAGTCGCCATGATAGTTTCAACTTCAAATAGTGTTGTTTCTTCCCTTCTTAGAGTTATGCCAGAGATAGGAATTTCAGTGCCTGTGTTTAATGCCAGAAGACAAGATTACAGAAGTGTCCATATGTTTTTCCATCTTCCGAAGTTCTTGAACCTGGGTTGTATGTCGTAGCAGCAGCAAAAATCTCACTGCTGTGAGAACTCATACGCGTTGCCGAGGCAGAAGGAGTCAGTGTCAGGGTTGTAGCTACAAAAGAAAAATATCCACAGAACATGCGTTTCAAAGCTGTATCTGCTAAACACAGTTTTTCACACTTTGGCTGGAGAGACTTTCCAAAGCTAAGCTACGATTAATCTTCTTGTACTGGGGCCCGTTTCTCGAAGCTCTCGATAACTACCGGGCCCGTTAAGCTGTTTTTGTTTTCCCATCCAGAAGGGAGTTTCAAATGTTTTGAAAATTGCACAGTAGAGTTATCAGCTGAAGAAACAAAATGAACTTCATTAGAGGTCAGAAACACACCCTACTTTTCTTGAGACTTTGATTTCAAAATATGATTTCGGACCCGTTAAGTTACCGGGGACTTTCGAGAGACGGGCCCCTGGTTGGCTGTTAATATATGGCATTTCAAAATATAAAACAGCATATCAGCAACTGTCCCGAGCAAATGTGATGAGGTAAGAACTTCTTTAACTGGGCCCGGGTTGTACGAAAGCCGGTTAAACGCTAACCCCTAGGATTAAAAGTTAACCGGAAGTATTGATTTTCCTTGCTTAAAAATGTGTTTTGCTGCTTACGTTTTGTGTAGTTTGAGCTTAGTCCAAGCTCAAAACTGAAGTACAAACAGTATAAAAAGAAAAACCTCACCGAAAAGTTACATAAACTAAAATCAAAATTCCCTCTAACTCTGGGTTAGCTTAGCTTTGAACAAACCGCCCCTGTTCCTTCGCCTTTACTTTATTATTATTCCTCTTTATTGCATTCACCCCCACCCCCACCCCCCTGTAGTACGTGCGAGGATTGTTAAAGCAATAAATGTATGAATTTCCTTGATTTTATTTAGATTGGAAAAGAAAGCCACTTTAAGTCAATCGGATCTCGTGTTGTAACTAAACTGTAAAAATAAATACCGTTTTGTGTAGACGGCTGACAAATGTAACCTGCACCGCCGTGTAGTCGTTTGTCACAAGGCTTCTCTATGAAAACAGTGTGAATTGGACTTGACATGTTTAAGCAGAAAACACCAGTTCTTGGCATGAAAACTCTGTTCATTCAGAATGAAATCGCAAGTAGTATTCATGGAGGTTGCATTGAAAGTAACCCCTGAACTCCATATGAACTGTCGAATGGATGCATTGAAAACAAGTCCAATCCAAAACTGATCCGAAGTCTTGTATCCTTGTGACGTAAGACGTCTGGAAAGCTCATGAAGTTTCTCCTGAGTGTCCGAGCACGGTCAAAATCGAGCCATTCTGTTTGCAATGTTCCTCAGCTTCTTCCCCAGAAATGTGTTTTTTGGTTATGTATGTAATACTCGTAAAGCCTCCATACAGCTGGCTAGATCTGGAATAAAAGCACATGGAAGGTGTTGGGAGAGTACTTCAGGTTAAAAAAGTTGTTAAACACATTTGGGTTTCAACCTTTCTACCGAAAAAATTGTCTTTTGTCGTCACATCTTCCGCTTCCTTCCCAAACAAATACAATCCAATGTAGGCACATTAGTTCAATACTGCGTTCAGAGGAGTACAGAGGTGGTGTCCAAAAAATTAGAATGCTGCAATGACTTTTCGCTTAAGAAGTAATCTACCGGATGTTGAGTAAACAAGCGAGCAAAAGCTTTGTACTGAGAAAATGATTGTTAATTTTATTTGTAAAAGCAAATTTTCAAGCCTTCTTACAACTGTTAGCGAGTGAACAATGGGAGAGACCAGTCAGATTCGAGGGCTTCTGATGGAAAATGCTGATTACCCACTAAATCCAGAGACGCACTTAACACCAGACCGAAAAACTATAAAGCATACGACAAAATATTCAGATTTGAAATTGGACTTCAAATTGTAGATTTTGTTATTTTTTTTTATGATGGTTTCCACGATCCAATTATGGTTTTCCTTTTTTTCTTAACGACCAATCACTGTGATAACACACGCGGAAGTCCCCTCTATATAGACACAACTGCCATAACTACACGCCCAAAGAGATTACGCACGGGCTTTGCAATCCTTTCTTGTTTAGCTTGCCTGTGCTTCTTTGTCCAAGTAGTAAGGGTGGTCTGACTCATTGGTTTTAATTCAGTGGTGCTGTAAATTAGATACATGATATTTATAACGAGGAACTTTACCTAGCTAGTTATAATTACGTTTGCATTTTTTCACACCTGAGTTTGCAGCACATTCCATATTACTTCTTAAAACCAAAACTTTGGTCTGTTTTAAATCACAAAAATTGAGATTCGCGCAGAAACGAGGGCCAAAACTGTTGTTTTTATGTGCCGCAAGAAAGTTTTAAAGCGAAGTTAGCTTTTTTTTTAAATCAAATCTAATCATTGTCTAGCGTTGTTTTAACTTCCCGTGATAAATACCTCTGCTACCTACACGAAACGGAGTTTCACGCTATTGAAAATGACTCAACAAAGACAATCAAAACTGCGTGAGTGGATAAACTGTTCGTACTAAGATAAAACAAAATATATAAATAAGAAATATCTAGTTCTATGTACTTTACGTGAGACAGATTGTGCAGGCCCCATACAAGTACCCATCATTGCAGATCACTGACTTCCACAGTGCTGAAAATTCAACCATCGCGTTAATGAATTTATATTCCACTTGAATTTACGCAATCATCAAGCGAACGAGCCAGGACCGCCACAAGGGCCCGCGACAGCAATGGCTCATCGTTAAGGCACTGGGATGATGTTCCTGTTTGCGTGTTATCTTTCGTATTTGTTTGCCCGTCATTGTACGTAAAGGGAACCCGTGGTCAACAGAGCAACAATAAAAATGCATCAATTCGATAGGAATAATAGAGGAGTTCGAAGACTAGCGTTAATCCAGGGACAACTTACCGACTTAAAGGCAGTTACAATGGTGTAACTCATAACGACAGGTTGGTACAATCGTTGTGGTCTGGCTCCTTCTCAGCTTTTCTTCAAGTATTATGCATTGAACTTTAATTGAATGTTTATTTCAACATATACAATTAGAATTTTGTTGGGCGGCGAGCAGTGTCTTGACAGGCCCAACGAGGTGCTGGGCTACGGAAACCCATCTATTCCCGATAATATCAAATATTAGACGAACAATATAGGGCTGCCATTTCCTGTTCGTCGCGGACGAATGGAACAGCCTCGCCGAGACAGGATGAAAAAGCAAACATCATTGCGAAAACTATAAAAAGCAATAGAAAACATGCATGCAGGTCTATTTACCTCCCTGGGGGCTGTTTTTGAAAAAAAAAAAAGTACTTTGATACTTTTCCTTTAAGGACTAAGAAGTGGTTTAGCCAGTTGTACGTGAGCTTGAATAAGTTACATACTATGTCATTTTCAAATGGTATAGGTTTTGTTCACAAGAGGTAGGAGAGCAGTGCAAAGGTGGAATCAATCCTCTCATCATTTAGAAAGTCTTCCATGCATGTGCTATTAGAAACAATCCGCATCTTACGATTATGGCAACCGAATATCGCCCTGAGGCGCTTGCTTTTTGCTACCTAATAACATTTTTGGAAAATAGTCCGTTCCCTCGACGTTTTAATCTGTCAAGTATAATAAATCCTGAGTGGTTAATTAGCGTTTTGACCCGCGAATGATCTTCCGGCTAAAGCTGGTTGTCCGAGAGGGTGGCCAAACTAATGACAATAGGCAATGAAATAGCATAAATAAACTAACTGATAAAATGGGAAGCGAAGAACTTTAATGTAGTTGGTTCGAGAGGTGATTTGTGTTTTCGTAGTTATTTTACTCTCCTACTGTTGAGAAGATGACAAGGAAAAAAACAAACGAGATAACACAACAAACATTATGCAGACATTAATGCGAAATAACCCAAAAATAGATTCTTTGACTGGTGACTGGAAAGATAATATAAATCGGAGCTTAAAATTGTTGCACTCAAGAAAATATATATAAACGTTTTACAAATTGTAAGGAATATAGTTGTCAATTTCGTTGCACATTCTTTTGTTTTGTCTTAAGTTTGTGAATTTATGGAAAACATAACGCCACTCTCAAATCATTCAGTTTTCAAAAATATTGTAATCTAGAGTTTTAGAGACCCATTTACTCACGTACTACTTAAATACATGAAACTATTACATTCCCAATGCTAGCATCCGCCTTCTCCCTCAGAAAAAAAATAGATGTCAACACACGTTTTTACAAGTTTTTGCATGTGTAGAAAAATTGTAGCCACCTCACTTGAAATAAGCTTGCTCTGATGACTCTACTCGACGCAGTTATTTCTGTCAAGCTACGCTAATTTTTTTCCTGCAGCTGTTCCTACCATTTCTCGAAGTACTGCCACACCT
>JAHPZR010055988.1:10000-27500 GCA_019787425.1 Platygyra sinensis | reverse complement strand
TTTAAAGATTAATCTTAAAAACTAAAATAGGTTAAGACCTGTTGAAAAAAAAGAGACAAAAAAAAATTAAAACCTCGCAAAAACAAAAGATAGCCCAATAAACCAAAAAAACTGTTCATAACCAGTCTAGCACAAAGCATGGCCTCTAAATTCAGCCCCCCTGGAATTAAATCTAGTTACCCAAATGCACACCAGATGATAGCCCTGTGTCTTTGCAACGACATGACACCAAGCTAGATACAAACCCCCCTCCATTTAAGGGAGACACTAAGCCTTGTATTACAGGGACAAGTACTTGTACAAAAATTCTTGAAATCCAGTCTAGCACAAAGCAGGGCCTTTTAATCCAGCCCACCCCCCCCCCCATAATTTAATCTAGCTACCCCAGATGCACACCAGATGATAGCCCTGTTACTGGGCAACAACTTGACTCTTAGCTTGATGGAAGCCCCCCTCAAAAAAACTTCACTGGCTTAACTGGGGTAACAGACCGGCCCGTAGGGCCGCTCTGTTACCCCCCTCGGCCATGTTTTGTGGAATTTCCAGTGATTTCTGCTGTTTCCAGGAAGTTATTTGGAGTGCATGGTTAAGAGCTGAAACTGGTTAGTTCTGAGGAGGGAGATTTTTATTTCTACCCTAAAAGTGTCACGGCTTTAAGCAAATTTCTCCCTGAAAAATTGCCTGCAATGAGATGGAGTCGACTTAAGACTTGAGGAAACCCGGTTTTCAAAACTTCAGGTAGATATATATTTATATATATATTATAACGAAGATTATTCCAGGCTTTACAGGCTTTACAGCTCTGTTTCGTATGGCCAAAGGATGACCACACTCTCCAGGCAATATTGCCAAATGACCGTTAAATTTGAAAGCTGGCGTCTATATAGACATTATATATATTTATAACTAATCACAAATGAAGACAAACAATAAACTTTTTTACACACCTATATTTCGGCTCCGTAGAAGAGTCTTCATCAGGGTAAATTACAGTTGCCCTGCATGCGTCATACTATTTTTACAAGTTTCAAAAAAAACATACATGTGCGCGCGCATGCTCAAATTAACCGTGAACTTTCCTACGCGCGCGCTAACTTAATTTACAGCAGTTCACTTACGTCTCGAATGCCTATTTTGCACGAAGAAAAAATCATTGTCATTCAGTCCATTGGGATCTAGAGTCCTCAGTCTATAAGCCCATTGGCCCTCCTTCTCCCATAGCTGTTTTTCACCATTAACCCGGTCTATTAATTAAATCTTCAAGTCGCTGAGTCCGCTATGTCCCTCACTACAAAAATGTCGGTACAAGAGATCATCAGCCCCTTTCTCAGCCTGACCTAACATTTCGTGCCTTCTTATTCTAGACTTATGGTTGTTAAATCTAAGTCTAAACTTTGTAATCGTGGAGCCCACATACTGCAGCGAACATTTCTTACACATGATCATGTAAACAACATTACTAGAATTACAGTTAAGGTAGCAATTGATTGAATATCTTCGATCATCCTGCGAGCTCTTAAAATAACTGTTCTCATCCATGTATTTACAGACTTCACATCGTCTCGACGAACATTTCACTGTTCCTAATAACGAATTTCACGGTCCAGGACTGTCCACCTTTGTGCGTACCAAATAGTCCCTTAGGCTCTTCAGTTTCCTAAACGCGACAAATGGAACACTTTGATGGCGTTCTTACATCTTTCCAACGACTCCAGAATAGGGTGAAGTTCCCTGAGTATTTACTGATGTCTGGCAATCGCGGATGGTAAGTTACCACAAAAGGCGTTCTCGTAGAGCGTGGCTGGTTATTGTTGCTCAAAACGTCCACCCTGGACATTCTTCTAACTTTGTCTATCTGACCCTCGACATAGGCCTTTTTATAACCTCTTTCCTTAAGATCACAATTGAAGCCAACAAGAAAATCGTGAATTTCCTTGACATCACCCTCAACTTGTCTAACGGCACGTACCTGCCCTACACTAAACCCAACAACATCCCACTTTACATCAACAACAAGTCCAACCATCCACCGCAGATCATTAAAAAAATCCCACTATCCATAAACAAACGCCTCTCTGAGACCTCATATGGTGGGAAAATTAATATTGTCATGTCGCTTGGGTTGTCGAAATTGACTTACAATTTTTAGACAAAAAGGTAGAGAAGACTATATTTGATTTCATATGGGACAACAAACCCCATAAAATAAAAAAAAAACATTAATTGGAGACAGGAAAGAAGGCGGTTTAAAAATGACTGAGTTTGACTCCATGAACAAAGCCCTGAAAGCCTCGTGGGTGAGGAGATTTAACACCGATATTAACATGCCGTGGAAAATCATCCCAAATTACACGACTCAACACTGGGGCGGTTTTAAGTTTCTTCTATCATGCAATTACAAAATGAAAGAACTCACACTAAATAACATACCTAGCTTTTATGTAGAAATACTTAAATCTTGGAACATGATTAAAAATATCAAGGGTGAACGTGATCAGGATAAACCAGATCCACATGATGCTATTACTTTGGAATAATTCCGATATAAAAATTGAAGGACAGCCTGTTTTTTACAAGTCATGGCTTAAGGTAGGCATTAATAAAGTTAAACACCTGTTACAACAAAACAGCGGAAAATTCCTGACATATGAAGAATTCATTAATCCATACAAAGTGAAGTCTAGTTTCACTTTATGCTACGGCCTTCTCAGCAGCATCAAAAGTAAATGGAAAATAACAACAATTAAAAGACAGAGACAGACAGGTAATCAAAATTGGTATGACAATGTTGAAAATCTTTCCAAGGCCGCTCTGCACAGGATTATTGTCGAAAACAAATTCCAACCTCCAATTAATGAAAAGAAAATTTTCAGCTACGGAATGAATGATTCAGAGATACACAAAATTTACAACTGGCCTTTTTAACTACTAAAAATCCAAAGCTAATTATGCTTCAATTGAAGATTAATCACAATATTATCCATACCAAAGACAAACTCGAAAAAGGTAACCTAAGATCTAACAACGTATGCATCTTTGTAAAAGAGAAAAGCATACAATTAAACATATGATGTTAAAATGTACCTATGTAACCTTATTCTGGAATGAATTTTTTGCCTGGTGGGCACAAATCACCAACGAACAAATTCATTTACCAGACTCGGTCCTCCTATATGGACCTGTTAACTTGAGTAAACACAATCAAGTGTTAAGCCTACTTTTCTTTATCACAGTTCCGGGAAAACATTTTGACTGAAAGATACATTGCAATGAAAAACAAAACCGCCAGGCTTTTTAATGATAAATGGCATTGTTTCATTATAAAAGATTTTGTGTCAGCAATTTAGGCACTACCATCGCCGCCCTTTTTTAATGTAGCACGATAAAGAAAGTCATTACTTTCATTTACTGTGTCAGTATATTCATTTACTAAGCAATTATACAAACAGTTTGTAACATCTGTGTTAGTTTTAGCTTTATATTGTTTTAGAGTAGTTTATTAATTATACTGTCAGTGTTTTGTTATATTTTTAATTTATGCATATGTTTTCTGTAATTTGTCTGTAAAATATTTATATTGTTTTATTTTTTTTATTATTGTCATCACAATCCTCTACTTACAAAACTATACTAGCATTACTTACAAAAATTACATTACTTACATTACGGGCTACTTACTCTACTAACAATGCAATACAATACTCTACTTTTTTCACGTTAAGAACAAAATTACATTATTACATTACGCAAAAAAATGTACGTATATGCATTTACATATATACCCATATACACATGCACATACTTATATATACATATATATATACGTACACATACATATATATGTATACATATACACCTCTACTTAGTTGAATAACAAACTAGATGAAAAAATCCATTTCTTTTTGAAAAACTTATCATTATTGTTTTTTAAACTTATGAAACGTTCAATTTCATACTTCATTTTCAGTCTGACCTTAAATCTCTGTAAGTCAGGGTACCTCTGATCTCTCCTGCAGTCCCATAAATACAATTTTCCGATAATAATAAAAAAAATTTAGAAGATTTAGAAGTGAAGAATTTTGAGAGATTATTCCCACTACTACATCTTGAAGTGATAATTGGATCCTGTCATTCGTTAGAGAGAACCAATAACACTCGAAATTAGACCAAAACAACCTTGAATGACTGCATAGAAAAAGTAAGTGGTGTAATGTTTCAGGTACTGTCTCACAAAAACTACAGAGATTACTCTCTTTGAAACCAATTTTATGCAATTTAACATTGGTAAACAGAATAGAGTTTAATATTTTGTACTGAAAAGTTTTTACGTATGGTTCAAAAGCAACACTATGAGGAAGTATAAAGACTTGTTTCAGCTGGTCAATAGACAGGTGGAATTCGCTTCTTAAATTAATAGTAGCATTTGGAAATTGCGCCTTATTACCGATTAATAAATTATAATAATCTCTTGATTTTTTTCTGTTACATCAAAGGTGTTATTTTTTATTTTTAGGATTGGAGTAGGTGCTGGAGAATTCTGAGGAGTATCTAATTTAAGGTTAATTGGTATAGAATGACGGAGTCCTGCGCACATTAAAAGATTTGTTTTGCTAAGTTTGGGTGTGACACAGTTAAATGATTCTTCAATGTTCAAATGAAATAACAGATCCTTAACAAAAAGTATTCCAGATTCAAAATACTTTTTATAGTAAACAGGTTTATTTCCAATGCATATCTCTTTATTGTTCCAAATTATGACACCAATTACGTTCTGAATCATAGGTGTTTCGAAAATGAGTCCACCAACTCAGAAGTTCATAGTACAATTGAGAAAATTTTGGATAATCTTTCAAATCATAATTACAGTTAATGAAGAATAGACCACCGAAGCGTTCCAAAAGGTAACATAGGTAGCTTTTCCATGTTCCACCTTTTTCACTAAATATTTGTTTTAGCCATGCTAATCTTAGAGATACAATCATACTATCTATGTCAATCATTTTTAAGCCTCCATGTTCAAAATCGTTTATTGTCAACGCTCGAGTAACTTGTCTGTCCCTTTCCATAGAAATTTAAATAACAACCTGTTTAAACCCTTTACCAATTCCTTGGGGGTCGGAAGTAGGGACGATATATACACAAATTTAGGAATTAGCAAAGATTTTATATTTGTATATTTATATTTATATTTATATTTAATTTGTCTGCAAAATAAATAAAAAAACAATTATAGCATGTTGTCGCAGTGTATTAAATTGCAGCCGTTTGTCCTGTGTTGAGAAAATTTTGAAGAACTTTCCGTCGCAATTAGTAGTATTTGTTCAAGGTAAGTTATGTTCTATTTCAAAATTGCTCTGTCGTGCTGTTTATCATTGACATGTGTAAACAGTGCCAAGTTCCGGGAGTTAAACTAGCATGGAACATTATGCACAAAATAGGGCCAAATTGAAAGATGTTGTGTTGTGTCCCATTCGGACTAAAAGCTAACTAAATTATTATTAGAGAATAAAGTGAGTGTTGAGTAAATGGTATTCTGCCATACATTTCCCACTTAAAAATTGTTAGGGGTTGTCTACCTTCTCACTTGTAGCAATTCAACTCCCAGATACTGGCATTTGAAACAGAATTCCAACCAAAAGGAATAAAACTAAGCATAAGACCCCAAGTACACATTGCGGACCTATTTTTTTTGCTTTTAGTGGTTGATTCTCAACTTGAAATTCTTGAGTTTTTGTTAAGTGGTTTATGTTGACAGGAGGAGGAATGCTCTCATTCTCATTGGAAAATCTAAGTTGTTTCTTGCTGGACCCGCTTGTAATTAAGGAAAGCGAGTGAAATCAGCTGCTTTCTGATTCTTTGTTTGTCTTGTCGCTCAGTGTGAACATCTTTATTTGCCTTTTATCATTCACTTCTGAAGGATAAGAAAAAAGTGTGATTTTTGCACATCCTGTTGTTTATACTTTCAGTATTTGAATTCAAGCTGTTATTTGATTTTTATATCAGTGCCACTGGCTGTCAGGTGCATATAGGAGATTTTTATTGCTTGTCCTCTTGCTTGGAGGTATTTCTTATTCACTATGACCAAAGTAAGCATTTAGTGATTCCATGAATGAAGGGCATTACCCTGGGCAGCAGAGAGCTTTTTGTAGGATAGAATACATTGAAGTGATGCAAAATAATCCAGATTCTGTTTCAAGGGTATGAAATAAAAGAGCAGATGCAGTTGACAGCTTTTGTTTGTGTTTTTGATAAGGCTTTCTATGCCAGAGACATGGACGTTTACTGGAAACACTTGAAGCTATTTGTTGACAAGTCATAATGATGGGAGGTTTTTTTGTTCATGCCCTTAGGAGTAATTGCAATCCAATTTGGAAATGTGGGCTCAGAGAGCTTGCTTTCCAGAGTGATGCAATGGCAGACGGTTTTGAGTAGAAGGCTCTAAATGTCGCGCACTACATCTTTAAAAATGTGTGTATGAAGCCCTCATGAGATTGCTCTTGAAAGAATTTGAGTCTTCAATCCGGTCATTTCCAGCTGTGAACTTGGAACAGCTGAAACTAAACCACAACCAAGAAGAGATTGACTGAGTGATAAACAGCTGTGAGTTCTGCAGGTTTGGAGATCAGTTCCATGTCCACGAACAGGGAATGAGGGAGGAAGGCCCATTCTTAGGGAGGCCTGGCTCTTGTACTTGGAACTCGCCTCATTTGCCAGTCAGAATGCCAAAGGTGTACACAGCCTGTACTTCCTCTTTGTATGGATCATAATGTGTTTCCTTGGTTTGCTTGAGTAGCACTTCTCGGACAGTTTCATTAGGTTAACACAAAAGTTGTATTCACCTGTCCTCTTGGTCTCTTGCTAAATCGTATGGACTCCTGAAAAAGACAAGCAAATGTAAACTCTGCCAACAGCTAGAGGGACATCACATCACCCAAAAATGCCCAGGGAATGCAATCACTACTTTCGATGGAATGGCAGTCCTACAGAAGAAGATCCCTTCTGGACCTACACACCTTGTGGTCACTGAGAGAGGTAGTAACAAGCACCAAGGCAGGAGGTGGGTAGACATAGCATTCGAAGTGTATCCCAAGGTATCAATCAAGAATGTTGAACGATTGAAATGGCTATATACATCTGATGGTGTACATTACATTAACATGCCTCCTGCCTTTCCAGTGAAGTCATGAAACAAGTTGCTCAGTGTCACTAGAAACAAGCCAGAGATCGTCAAATTTCTCATGTCACAATGAATGACAGAAGCATTGAGAGGGAACCCTGGCAAGTGCACCATTTATGTGATAACCAAAGATTAGTGCTGGAGAGTAGGTGCAGCAACATGCAAAGTTGTTTCCTAACCTACAATGCAATCACAAAGAGGCAGATACACATATGGTTCTCCATGCTTAACACAGTGGGTGTACTTGTTTTTTTTTGGTACTTTGGCGAATTTTTGGTGTATTGATCAATAATTGAATGATTTCGATGCAAATTGAATTTAACCACCTTGCTATGTTTGGGATGACCTTCCTTGATTTCGTTTTTAGAATACATAAATGATCAAAGGTCAAATTTTGTTGAAAATGAAAACCTTTCACCCTATAAAATTGTTCTGTGAAAAGAGGGATGGTCCTTCCAAACGTGAGAAGATGAAAGTAATTGACCTGCATCAAAAATGTGTTTTTGCTGGATGCATACATCCAGCCATTTTTCCAAAAATGTTATAGGAAAAATAGGAGCAAATTAGCAAGAATATAGGAGATTTATGGGATTTAACGACAAAATATAGGAGTTTTATAGGAGGATTTTCAGGCACTCATGCAAGAAATTCAGCCAGGTTGAAAACAATTTAATGAGTCTTGTATCATTTTCGAGACTGTATTTACATGTATTTGAAAATATGACACTAGTTTGAAATGTGTTCATTGATAAGATGATTTAAAAACAAAAGGAAACAGTGGTTGTCAACAGTCACATGATCACCCCTTACAACCTCCAAAAAAAGTCAACCACTATGAGAAGTTTAACATGCTACGTATATATCAGTTTCATGAGGGTCACACATTTTGAATGAGAAACATCTAACACTTCCATTACCTCTATGACCTTATCTCATCTCAACACAGACAATGTTTTAAACGACAACACCGATACGACTGCTTTAACAGCTGTTAATGTATAGGGTAGGCTTCCAACTTGAAGAGTACCTAAAAATTTAGAACAAGCTCATGAAAAGTTGATAAACATAAACAGTCATGTTAAGTCCACTTCAGTGGTGAACTTCGAGTACGCATAAAACTGCAGAAGTGTCTAGTAAATTTCTGAGTCACAGTTTCAATTCATGATTTCTTGGATTTTGGATCGCTGGGCTGTGATTGAAAGGTGTTTATTATGCTTTGCTTTGTTTTAGAAACGGATCTTCGTTGCTCCCTTGTCTACTTCATCCCTGTGTTAGCGGTACTGATCTTCTTTTGAGCAGCGACAATCATGGCTTGAACAACAGATACGTCTTTGAAATCCTGATTCTTCAAGGCAGCTTTCAGTTTTGCATTTGCTTCTTTCAAGATGGCATCCCCAACTTCCATGCTATCTTGTTGAGCTCTCTCTTTCCTTCTGACTCTTTCTCTTTGCACTATAAATCTATATTAATTTTTCTCTACTGAGTTGTCGTTTCTGTGCTTCCAGTTGTAGTGCTAGTTCCCTCTGTAGAGTAAGCTGCTCTCGAGTCTCTTCCTTCTCCTTCCGCTCTTTCTCTAGAGACATAGCATAATGGGCATGTGTAGAACATCCCAAGCCTTCAGCAATTGTCATAGTCTGTCTGACTTAATCTGTGGTACAAATATCCTCAAAAACCAGGTGGCTCTGGATGTTAGGGATGCCAAAACCCTTCAGAATTTGATCCACAAAGAAACTTAAAAGCCAAATTCTGCCAGCAACCTCTGGAAGAAAATAGAGGGTCCTTACATCTGGTAACAAATAATGTGAAGTAGTCTTACCTTGAAAGACGGCATGCTTATAGTATCATTCAACTGTCCAGAAATAACATACCAGTAATTGAATCACAGGTGACAGTATAGAAATCTTGTACACTCAATACAGACCTCATGCCAACTGTGGCCTGCCTTGTTTGTTTTTGCCATTTTATTTCATTTTTCTTAAAGTGTATTTATAGGAAATATAGGAGTTTTTGGTCTATTATAGGAGTTTTATAGGATCCTATAAAATAAATAGGAAAAATAGGATTTATAGGAAGGCTGGGATGTATGTGGATGATATCACTAAAAACCACCACCAATTCCTCAAATAATGGCTATTTTCCGCTAAATGTCACGTGACCTGTCAGAAGTACCAATTCTACTTTAAAATGTCCATCACGTTAAAACCTAACTGTGTGCTAAATCTGCTTCTATTGCCATTAATACCTTCAAAAATATAACAAATAAACTATTTTTGCTGGTGAGCCTTTGACCCAGGCCTTAAACTACTTGAGTTACCAGAGATGGCAGAGAAGGTATCTCAGCCTGTGATTGCATGTACACTGATAAAGACTTTCATGAAGCCGTTTTTGTCAATGCCTGGGTTAAGTTGCATCTCCAAGGTGTTCAAAACTGATGAAATGTGTATTACTCTTGTCTTTGCTCCTCTACCTTTCTTCATGTAGCATTATGTAATGCTCGGGCTTTGAGCAAGTTGTAGGACAAGGACATCAGTGCCATCAGAGTGGAAACCACAAGTACACCCTAAACATTTCGCCACTCGATGCTTTTAGACTTCTTGCTTTAACTGATGCTTTACCATTTGAATGGCATGAAAGGTTAAAAACAATTTCCTACATAAAAAATGAGCCTTTTAATATACATGATGAGATCAAACTAAACTTAAACTAGCAAACTATTCTAATCCAAACAGCAGCTTCCAAAATTGTCTATAAGGAACTTCGAAATAGAACCATCACTCCACCAACTGCTCAGCTGAAATTTAACACTGAATTTGTTGATAATGTCTTAGAATGGAAGGAGATTTACAGCTTGCCTTTTCGCGCTACCTTGGACACAAAATCGCGTGAATTTCAGTACAAATTGCTCAACAGATGTCTGGTAACAAATGCTTTTTGTTCAAAGTTGGACTTGCATCAACTCCAGCATGTTCTTTTTGTGGAGATATGGACGAATCCCTCAAGCACCTTGTTACATCTTGTCATTACTCTAAAAATTTGTGGGCTGAAGTGATAAAATGGTTTCATAAACAAGGGATTGAAATCGCACATCTCTCCGATAAAGATATAATGCTTGGTATTGTAAGGTGTGACAATGAATTATTTGTAAACCACATTCTATTAGTTGCCAAACAATACTTATATTATTGTAGACAAAAAAGTTCCTTACCTTCAATTAGAGTGTTAGACTCCAAAATTAAATTAATTAACCAACTTGAAACAATTATAGCCAAATCTAATAATAATGTGAGCGCACAATATAAAATGGGGCAAATACAAATACAATAATGTGCAATTCTGCACCACTGCTATACGTATATGTGATTAAAAAATTGTTTACAATGTAAAAAAGATGATGAAGAGGAGTATGTGTGTGTATGTGAGTGTAGTGAGTGTAGTAGGGTAGTAATTGAGAGTAGTGTGTAGTAAAATTGTATGTAAAACTGGAAATCAATAGATATCATTAAAATACCAAAAAAAAACAAGTACACCCACTGTGTTAAGCATGGAGAACCATATGTGTATCTGCCTCTTTGTGATTGCATTGTAGGTTAGGAACAACTTTGCATGTTGCTGCACCTACTCTCCAGCACTAATCTTTGGTTATCACATAAATGGTGCACTTGCCAGGGTTCCCTCTCAATGCTTCTGTCATTCATTGTGACATGAGAAATTTGACGATCTCTGGCTTGTTTCTAGTGACACTGAGCAACTTGTTTCATGACTTCACTGGAAAGGCAGGAGGCATGTTAATGTAATGTACACCATCAGATGTATATAGCCATTTCAATCGTTCAACATTCTTGATTGATACCTTGGGATACACTTCGAATGCTATGTCTACCCACCTCCTGCCTTGGTGCTTGTTACTACCTCTCTCAGTGACCACAAGGTGTGTAGGTCCAGAAGGGATCTTCTTCTGTAGGACTGCCATTCCATCGAAAGTAGTGATTGCATTCCCTGGGCATTTTTGGGTGATGTGATGTCCCTCTAGCTGTTGGCAGAGTTTACATTTGCTTGTCTTTTTCAGGAGTCCATACGATTTAGCAAGAGACCAAGAGGACAGGTGAATACAACTTTTGTGTTAACCTAATGAAACTGTCCGAGAAGTGCTACTCAAGCAAACCAAGGAAACACATTATGATCCATACAAAGAGGAAGTACAGGCTGTGTACACCTTTGGCATTCTGACTGGCAAATGAGGCGAGTTCCAAGTACAAGAGCCAGGCCTCCCTAAGAATGGGCCTTCCTCCCTCATTCCCTGTTCGTGGACATGGAACTGATCTCCAAACCTGCAGAACTCACAGCTGTTTATCACTCAGTCAATCTCTTCTTGGTTGTGGTTTAGTTTCAGCTGTTCCAAGTTCACAGCTGGAAATGACCGGATTGAAGACTCAAATTCTTTCAAGAGCAATCTCATGAGGGCTTCATACACACATTTTTAAAGATGTAGTGCGCGACATTTAGAGCCTTCTACTCAAAACCGTCTGCCATTGCATCACTCTGGAAAGCAAGCTCTCTGAGCCCACATTTCCAAATTGGATTGCAATTACTCCTAAGGGCATGAACAAAAAAACCTCCCATCATTATGACTTGTCAACAAATAGCTTCAAGTGTTTCCAGTAAACGTCCATGTCTCTGGCATAGAAAGCCTTATCAAAAACACAAACAAAAGCTGTCAACTGCATCTGCTCTTTTATTTCATACCCTTGAAACAGAATCTGGATTATTTTGCATCACTTCAATGTATTCTATCCTACAAAAAGCTCTCTGCTGCCCAGGGTAATGCCCTTCATTCATGGAATCACTAAATGCTTACTTTGGTCATAGTGAATAAGAAATACCTCCAAGCAAGAGGACAAGCAATAAAAATCTCCTATATGCACCTGACAGCCAGTGGCACTGATATAAAAATCAAATAACAGCTTGAATTCAAATACTGAAAGTATAAACAACAGGATGTGCAAAAATCACACTTTTTTCTTATCCTTCAGAAGTGAATGATAAAAGGCAAATAAAGATGTTCACACTGAGCGACAAGACAAACAAAGAATCAGAAAGCAGCTGATTTCACTCGCTTTCCTTAATTACAAGCGGGTCCAGCAAGAAACAACTTAGATTTTCCAATGAGAATGAGAGCATTCCTCCTCCTGTCAACATAAACCACTTAACAAAAACTCAAGAATTTCAAGTTGAGAATCAACCACTAAAAGCAAAAAAAATAGGTCCGCAATGTGTACTTGGGGTCTTATGCTTAGTTTTATTCCTTTTGGTTGGAATTCTGTTTCAAATGCCAGTATCTGGGAGTTGAATTGCTACAAGTGAGAAGGTAGACAACCCCTAACAATTTTTAAGTGGGAAATGTATGGCAGAATACCATTTACTCAACACTCACTTTATTCTCTAATAATAATTTAGTTAGCTTTTAGTCCGAATGGGACACAACACAACATCTTTCAATTTGGCCCTATTTTGTGCATAATGTTCCATGCTAGTTTAACTCCCGGAACTTGGCACTGTTTACACATGTCAATGATAAACAGCACGACAGAGCAATTTTGAAATAGAACATAACTTACCTTGAACAAATACTACTAATTGCGACGGAAAGTTCTTCAAAATTTTCTCAACACAGGACAAACGGCTGCAATTTAATACACTGCGACAACATGCTATAATTGTTTTTTTATTTATTTTGCAGACAAATTAAATATAAATATAAATATAAATATACAAATATAAAATCTTTGCTAATTCCTAAATTTGTGTATATATCGTCCCTAGCCGTTTGTCCTGTGTTGAGAAAATTTTGAAGAACTTTCCGTCGCAATTAGTAGTATTTGTTCAAGGTAAGTTATGTTCTATTTCAAAATTGCTCTGTCGTGCTGTTTATCATTGACATGTGTAAACAGTGCCAAGTTCCGGGAGTTAAACTAGCATGGAACATTATGCACAAAATAGGGCCAAATTGAAAGATGTTGTGTTGTGTCCCATTCGGACTAAAAGCTAACTAAATTATTATTAGAGAATAAAGTGAGTGTTGAGTAAATGGTATTCTGCCATACATTTCCCACTTAAAAATTGTTAGGGGTTGTCTACCTTCTCACTTGTAGCAATTCAACTCCCAGATACTGGCATTTGAAACAGAATTCCAACCAAAAGGAATAAAACTAAGCATAAGACCCCAAGTACACATTGCGGACCTATTTTTTTTGCTTTTAGTGGTTGATTCTCAACTTGAAATTCTTGAGTTTTTGTTAAGTGGTTTATGTTGACAGGAGGAGGAATGCTCTCATTCTCATTGGAAAATCTAAGTTGTTTCTTGCTGGACCCGCTTGTAATTAAGGAAAGCGAGTGAAATCAGCTGCTTTCTGATTCTTTGTTTGTCTTGTCGCTCAGTGTGAACATCTTTATTTGCCTTTTATCATTCACTTCTGAAGGATAAGAAAAAAGTGTGATTTTTGCACATCCTGTTGTTTATACTTTCAGTATTTGAATTCAAGCTGTTATTTGATTTTTATATCAGTGCCACTGGCTGTCAGGTGCATATAGGAGATTTTTATTGCTTGTCCTCTTGCTTGGAGGTATTTCTTATTCACTATGACCAAAGTAAGCATTTAGTGATTCCATGAATGAAGGGCATTACCCTGGGCAGCAGAGAGCTTTTTGTAGGATAGAATACATTGAAGTGATGCAAAATAATCCAGATTCTGTTTCAAGGGTATGAAATAAAAGAGCAGATGCAGTTGACAGCTTTTGTTTGTGTTTTTGATAAGGCTTTCTATGCCAGAGACATGGACGTTTACTGGAAACACTTGAAGCTATTTGTTGACAAGTCATAATGATGGGAGGTTTTTTTGTTCATGCCCTTAGGAGTAATTGCAATCCAATTTGGAAATGTGGGCTCAGAGAGCTTGCTTTCCAGAGTGATGCAATGGCAGACGGTTTTGAGTAGAAGGCTCTAAATGTCGCGCACTACATCTTTAAAAATGTGTGTATGAAGCCCTCATGAGATTGCTCTTGAAAGAATTTGAGTCTTCAATCCGGTCATTTCCAGCTGTGAACTTGGAACAGCTGAAACTAAACCACAACCAAGAAGAGATTGACTGAGTGATAAACAGCTGTGAGTTCTGCAGGTTTGGAGATCAGTTCCATGTCCACGAACAGGGAATGAGGGAGGAAGGCCCATTCTTAGGGAGGCCTGGCTCTTGTACTTGGAACTCGCCTCATTTGCCAGTCAGAATGCCAAAGGTGTACACAGCCTGTACTTCCTCTTTGTATGGATCATAATGTGTTTCCTTGGTTTGCTTGAGTAGCACTTCTCGGACAGTTTCATTAGGTTAACACAAAAGTTGTATTCACCTGTCCTCTTGGTCTCTTGCTAAATCGTATGGACTCCTGAAAAAGACAAGCAAATGTAAACTCTGCCAACAGCTAGAGGGACATCACATCACCCAAAAATGCCCAGGGAATGCAATCACTACTTTCGATGGAATGGCAGTCCTACAGAAGAAGATCCCTTCTGGACCTACACACCTTGTGGTCACTGAGAGAGGTAGTAACAAGCACCAAGGCAGGAGGTGGGTAGACATAGCATTCGAAGTGTATCCCAAGGTATCAATCAAGAATGTTGAACGATTGAAATGGCTATATACATCTGATGGTGTACATTACATTAACATGCCTCCTGCCTTTCCAGTGAAGTCATGAAACAAGTTGCTCAGTGTCACTAGAAACAAGCCAGAGATCGTCAAATTTCTCATGTCACAATGAATGACAGAAGCATTGAGAGGGAACCCTGGCAAGTGCACCATTTATGTGATAACCAAAGATTAGTGCTGGAGAGTAGGTGCAGCAACATGCAAAGTTGTTCCTAACCTACAATGCAATCACAAAGAGGCAGATACACATATGGTTCTCCATGCTTAACACAGTGGGTGTACTTGTTTTTTTTTGGTATTTTAATGATATCTATTGATTTCCAGTTTTACATACAATTTTACTACACACTACTCTCAATTACTACCCTACTACACTCACTACACTCACATACACACACATACTCCTCTTCATCATCTTTTTTACATTGTAAACAATTTTTTAATCACATATACGTATAGCAGTGGTGCAGAATTGCACATTATTGTATTTGTATTTGCCCCATTTTATATTGTGCGCTCACATTATTATTAGATTTGGCTATAATTGTTTCAAGTTGGTTAATTAATTTAATTTTGGAGTCTAACACTCTAATTGAAGGTAAGGAACTTTTTTGTCTACAATAATATAAGTATTGTTTGGCAACTAATAGAATGTGGTTTACAAATAATTCATTGTCACACCTTACAATACCAAGCATTATATCTTTATCGGAGAGATGTGCGATTTCAATCCCTTGTTTATGAAACCATTTTATCACTTCAGCCCACAAATTTTTAGAGTAATGACAAGATGTAACAAGGTGCTTGAGGGATTCGTCCATATCTCCACAAAAAGAACATGCTGGAGTTGATGCAAGTCCAACTTTGAACAAAAAGCATTTGTTACCAGACATCTGTTGAGCAATTTGTACTGAAATTCACGCGATTTTGTGTCCAAGGTAGCGCGAAAAGGCAAGCTGTAAATCTCCTTCCATTCTAAGACATTATCAACAAATTCAGTGTTAAATTTCAGCTGAGCAGTTGGTGGAGTGATGGTTCTATTTCGAAGTTCCTTATAGACAATTTTGGAAGCTGCTGTTTGGATTAGAATAGTTTGCTAGTTTAAGTTTAGTTTGATCTCATCATGTATATTAAAAGGCTCATTTTTTATGTAGGAAATTGTTTTTAACCTTTCATGCCATTCAAATGGTAAAGCATCAGTTAAAGCAAGAAGTCTAAAAGCATCGAGTGGCGAAATGTTTAGGGTGTACTTGTGGTTTCCACTCTGATGGCACTGATGTCCTTGTCCTACAACTTGCTCAAAGCCCGAGCATTACATAATGCTACATGAAGAAAGGTAGAGGAGCAAAGACAAGAGTAATACACATTTCATCAGTTTTGAACACCTTGGAGATGCAACTTAACCCAGGCATTGACAAAAACGGCTTCATGAAAGTCTTTATCAGTGTACATGCAATCACAGGCTGAGATACCTTCTCTGCCATCTCTGGTAACTCAAGTAGTTTAAGGCCTGGGTCAAAGGCTCACCAGCAAAAATAGTTTATTTGTTATATTTTTGAAGGTATTAATGGCAATAGAAGCAGATTTAGCACACAGTTAGGTTTTAACGTGATGGACATTTTAAAGTAGAATTGGTACTTCTGACAGGTCACGTGACATTTAGCGGAAAATAGCCATTATTTGAGGAATTGGTGGTGGTTTTTAGTGATATCATCCACATACATCCCAGCCTTCCTATAAATCCTATTTTTCCTATTTATTTTATAGGATCCTATAAAACTCCTATAATAGACCAAAAACTCCTATATTTCCTATAAATACACTTTAAGAAAAATGAAATAAAATGGCAAAAACAAACAAGGCAGGCCACAGTTGGCATGAGGTCTGTATTGAGTGTACAAGATTTCTATACTGTCACCTGTGATTCAATTACTGGTATGTTATTTCTGGACAGTTGAATGATACTATAAGCATGCCGTCTTTCAAGGTAAGACTACTTCACATTATTTGTTACCAGATGTAAGGACCCTCTATTTTCTTCCAGAGGTTGCTGGCAGAATTTGGCTTTTAAGTTTCTTTGTGGATCAAATTCTGAAGGGTTTTGGCATCCCTAACATCCAGAGCCACCTGGTTTTTGAGGATATTTGTACCACAGATTAAGTCAGACAGACTATGACAATTGCTGAAGGCTTGGGATGTTCTACACATGCCCATTATGCTATGTCTCTAGAGAAAGAGCAGAAGGAGAAGGAAGAGACTCGAGAGCAGCTTACTCTACAGAGGGAACTAGCACTACAACTGGAAGCACAGAAACGACAACTCAGTAGAGAAAAATTAATATAGATTTATAGTGCAAAGAGAAAGAGTCAGAAGGAAAGAGAGAGCTCAACAAGATAGCATGGAAGTTGGGGATGCCATCTTGAAAGAAGCAAATGCAAAACTGAAAGCTGCCTTGAAGAATCAGGATTTCAAAGACGTATCTGTTGTTCAAGCCATGATTGTCGCTGCTCAAAAGAAGATCAGTACCGCTAACACAGGGATGAAGTAGACAAAGGAGCAACGAAGATCCGTTTCTAAAACAAAGCAAAGCATAATAAACACCTTTCAATCACAGCCCAGCGATCCA
>JAHPZR010055988.1:0-5000 GCA_019787425.1 Platygyra sinensis | reverse complement strand
GTCAGTTGAGCGGAGCTGAGTCAGCATTGGCGGGGGCCTGTAAGAGGAATACGCCACGTGATGGGCCAACATGTTTTGGATGCGGTAATGTGGGTCATATTCACCGTTACTGTCCAAACAATTCGTCACGCGATTCGCCCACATGTTTTGGATGTGGTGATGTTGGTCATATTCAGCATTATTGTCCCAGAAAACGTAAATGGCACAAAGCAAAGATAGCCGAGAGCACTAACTATGCCGAGAGTGAGGAGAACCGAAAGGGAAATTGTGATGTCGATGGTGAAGATGTTTATGCTGCAGCATTCATGGCGTCTGCTGGAAACGTTAAGTGTGTGGATAAAGAATGCTATAAATGGCTGATCGACTCGGGTGCATCAAGTCATATGACGAAAGAAAAGCACGTTTTAATGAATTTCCAGGAATTTGAGGAGCCTGAAAACGTTGCCCTAGGAGACAGTCATGTTGTGAAAGCATTGGGATCTGGACGCGTTCAAATGAATATGCTGTTTCCAGGAGCTGAGGCTAAGAAAGCTGTCTTGTATGATGTGCTGTACGTGGCTAAACTCACCTGCAACCTGTTTTCTGTACAAGCTGCAGTTGCTAAGGGTAACGCTGTCGAATTTGGCCCTAGTGATTGCTGTATCTGGGATGAAAATGGAAAGCTTCGTGGAAAGGGGTCACTTGCTGATAAACTCTATCAACTAGATTCAATCTCGACCCCAGAGCTCTTGTCTTCTATCACGTGACTGACGGCGACAAGAGCTCTGGGGAACTCTACGCATGCGTAGCCAGAATCTGGCTACAAGGGTCTCATAGCGCATGCTCGTGCTTTCAAAAACCATTGTAACGATATCTAGCTTCGGTATTTTGTTGAAAAATTAAGCAGAAGGCAATAATAAAAGCTTTAGTTCATGTACACCTCCTCAACAGTTAAAATTGCCGAGATAATCCGCTAGGAAACACTTACATGATTAATTAAAAGTCATTCAACTGTTGCGTTCAAACGTCAAACATGTCTCGGTCATATGCAAATTTGGAATATGTCACGAAATAACATCTGGTTCTTCTCTCGGTGGATTCTCAGTTGTTAAACATCTTTATTCATTGAAAATAGCTTTATATTGTTATAAAGAGCTTAGAAAAAATATTGTGGACTTTTGAAGCCGTTTTAAAACTAAAAACCTCCGAAAACTGCACATTTTACGATTGCGTGCACGATCTGTGATTTGCATAAAAAACAGACATAGAATTCCCAAGAGGGCGGAACGGTTTTCTCGTAGCGACCTGTGGCATCGATGTCTCAGACATGTGCACGAGTCACGCCTCAAGAAATGCGTTCAGAATGAACTTGTGCAAGGAATTGACATCGAGAGAATGACTGAACTGTCATTTTGCGAAGGATGTTTGGCAGGAAAAAAGTGTCGAAAACCGTTTCCCACCGTGGGAGAGATTCGGTGGACGCATAAACTACAGCTGGTACATAGTGACGTGTGCGGCCCAATGCAGACAAAGTCGATTGGAGGGGCAAAGTATTTGGTCACGTTTATTGATGATTACACTCGGTGCTGCGTTGTATACTTCATGAAACACAAATCAGAAGTGCTTGCCAAGTTTAAAGAATTTGAAATCACAACTACCAACGATGCTGCCAGAGCGATAGGAACTTTGCGGACGGACAATGGTGGCGAGTATTTGTCATTTGCATTTCAAAACTATCTAAAGGAGAAAGGAATTAGACATGAGTTGACAGTGCCAAACTCACCCCAACAGAATGGTGTATCGGAACGGATGAATCGAACTTTGATTGAGTCAGCACGCTCAATGATTGCGCATGCAGGATTATCTAACATTTTCTGGGCCGAAGCTATCTCTGCAGCTTCCTATGTCAGAAATCGCCTTCCCACATCGGCCCTAAAAGAAGGAGAGACACCTTATGAGCGGTGGTATGGTAGGAAACTGGATGTGACCCACTTTTGGGTATTTGGGTGTATGGCCTACGTACACGTGCCAGATTGCGAACGGCGAAAGCTAGACACCAAGTCAAGGAAGATGCGTTTCGTGGGCTACAGCTTAACATCAAAGGGTTATCGTCTTTATGATGAGACGAACCGAAAGCTCTATATCCGGAGAGATGTTAATTTAACGGAAACGATTTTGGCCAGAAGTCAGCCTTGACTACAGAGCCAGACCAAAAGGGCATGGAAGTACAGAAGAATGCTGACACCACTGCAAAAGAGGAAGAAGTAGAAGCAGAAATTAGGAGATCAGAAAAGGACGAAGAGCGACAAGAGCCACAAGAAGAGAAAGAACTCCGAAGATCTGAAAGAACACGTAATGCACCTGTCAGATATGGTTATGACGAATATGCAGACACGCGACCTACCGCGTCCACCATGTTGCCTATCATCTAAGTCAAGTAGATGAGCCCTCAACCATACAAGAAGCAAAGTCGAGTGATCATGCCGCAGAATGGAAAGTGGCTATGGATGCATAGTACAGTTCTCTGATTGAGAATAAAACGTGGAGATTGGTTGAGTTACCCCCGGGTCGGAAAGCTATAGGATGTAAATGGGTGTTCAAGCTAAAGCATGATGTGGACGGTAGAGTGGAACGTTTTAAAGCACGCCTTGTAGCCAAGGGTTATGCCCAGAAATATGGGATTGATTATGATGAAATTTTTTCGCCTGTAGTTCGTTTCTCTTCAATCTGCTTATTGTTAGCGTTTGCAGTCCAGCGTGATTTCCTGATTCATCAGATGGACGTTGAGACAACTTTTCTTAATGGAAAACTTGATGAAGAAATATACATGCAGCAACCGGAAGGATATGTGAAACCAGGAGAAGAGCATCTAGTATGCAAGCTGGAGAAGTCGCTGTATGGATTAAAGCAGTCATCCCGATGTTGGAATAAAGCTTTCAAGGAAAGTATTGAAAAACTTGGTTTCACTCAAGCCTCAGCAGATCCCTGTGTGTTCATCAGAAAGAAGGATACGCTGACAATCATCGTAATTAACGTTGATGATCTGAAGATTCTAGCAAAAAACATTTTGGAGATGCAAAGACTGAAAAACAGCTTAAAGGTGCAGTTTAAGATGAAGGATATGGGGGAGCTGCATTACTACGTGGGAGTTTGTATTGTTCAAGACAAGGCAAGGATGCAAGTTTACCTTCATCAAGGGCAGTACATTGAAAAGATGCTCAAGAAGTTTGGGCAAACAGGAGAAAAACCGGTGTCCAC
Source organism: Platygyra sinensis (assembly GCA_019787425.1). Lineage (NCBI taxonomy): Eukaryota > Metazoa > Cnidaria > Anthozoa > Scleractinia > Merulinidae > Platygyra > Platygyra sinensis. The sequence goes on along the minus strand of JAHPZR010055988.1, from coordinate 1,763 downwards.
ACCTGCTGATTTGAACGTCAAGCTGCAAAAGGAAGATGGTGTTAGCAGACCAGTTGATAAGATCACGTATCAGTCTATCGTTGGGAGCCTACTTTATGCTGCAATCACAACTCGTCCGGACATCACCCAAGCAGTGGGAGTTGTGTCGAAGTTCTGTGCAAATCCTACACAAAGTCACTTAACTGCAGCAAAATGGATTCTCAGGTATCTGAAAGGAACTGTATATCTTGGACTGAGTTACAAGAAGTGTGCTGATGAAAACCTGATTGGCTACTCAGATGCTGATTGGGCAGGCGATGTGGATGACCGCCACTTCGCTTCAGGAAACATGTTTTTATTGGCTAAGGGAGCAGTGAGCTGGCTGAGCAAAAAACAGGCAACTGTTGCGGTGTCGACAGCAGAAGCCGAGTATGTAGCCCTTAGTGCGGCCACCCAGGAAGCAATCTGGCTTCGTAGGTTACTCACAGATGTAGGAGAACCTCTGGAGGACCCCATCATAATAAATGAAGACAACCAGGGAGCTATTGCAATGGCAAAAATCCTGTGGGTCATGCTAGGACCAAGCACATTGATATACGCTATCATTTCGTTCGTGAAGGAGTGCAAAACGGAGCGATCATTTTGAAATATGTAGCCACTGGTGAGATGATTGCGGACATTCTGACGAAGCCGTTACCTAGGCATTCTTTCGGGAAGCTTGTCCTCGAACTAGGAATGAAAACTGTCAAATAAGCAACGTCAAAAGTGGGAGTGTTGTTATTGTGAAACTTAACGTGTGTGTTTGATGGTTGCTTTTTTGAATTTTAATGTATGCACACTATTTCCTCAGAATATTTAATTTAGCTTTTCATTGGTGATAGTGATTTTTCTTTTGTTATTGAAACTATTGTTTTTCGTTTGAATTTTAGTTTCTATACCTTATTCTGTTATACTTTTATTTTGTGTGTAAAACTTCGGGGATTGATTAAAGGAAGGGATTTCAACGTTGCAAAAATATCATAGAGTATCGGGTATTATTTAGAAAACCCGTCCCAGATCAACCAAGTTGATAGCGGAAGTGCGCTAAAGAAAAAATCCCGGAGTAAAATAAAACACATCTCATGCCCAGGCAGAAAACATTTATTCAACAAATCAGAGCAACAAAAGCAAACAAAAACAGCTTAGTTCCTTGGGCAAAATCTTGCAATATGGCCACACCTTCGACAATTGAAGCATGTAGGCGGTGGACGCAGAGCATAGCGAAAATCAGGAGTCCTGTGGGAGAAACCTGGACCAGGCGGACGTGAAGCCATACCGGGCCCCCATGAGGTGGAAGGGCGCAGGGACTTGTGGATAGCTTTGGCCACTCCAACATCTTCTTTGTCTCCGACCAACTTTAATAAAATTCTTTGGAACTGCGGCTTGCCCAGGAGGGGGCGGCATTGGCGAAGAATTGTGCTGAAACGTTTGGTCCTGGCGTCTGCATTGTCCCGAGCCAAATCTACTAACAACTCTAATCCAGTGAGAGCTTTGTAGGGGTCGAACACCGGGGGAGGCTTAGCAAGCTCTTGTTGAAGAGAGAAAGGAGCAGCCCCAACACAGTTGGATGCGGAAGTTCTTTTCAACTCCAGAAGCTGATTTTGGAGTTTTCTAACGGTCATCTCGGGCTGGAAAAGGGACAAGTCTAGGAAACAAAGTTGCACAAGGAGGAAAATATTTACCACAATCAAGCATATAGAGACAACAACAGTATCAGACAAAAGTGGATAAAAATATTGTGATAA
>JAHPZR010055987.1:90000-112818 GCA_019787425.1 Platygyra sinensis | reverse complement strand
CATTACTTTTCCGCGCCACGTTGCCAAGTTCGTTAGGGAAGTTGGGTACTAGCTTACGAAGTAGCCAATTACGTGGCGAATTAGGCAATCAAATTGCGAACTTCGAATTGAAGTTCCCAACTTCGGCCGCAGTAAACTTCGCAAGGTTGTGTGCAGAGCGGTGTGGTGAGTGATCTCTTTCCTAGTTGGCAAAATATCTTGTGTTGCAGCAAGCGATACGGAACAATGGAGTGTTTTGATTCGAATAGTAAGAAGAAATTAAATTGGGAGTCAGTTTGGACGGGGATACATAGCAGTCACAAAAAGGCCAAGAAAACAAGGCGGCGGCGGGAATATTCAAGCGATTCTAGCAATTCAAGTTCGGAAGAATAAACTCGGCACACGACGCCGACATTCAGGCGGATTTTGCCTTTAATATTCTTTATAGTTCTTTTCGCTCAACCACAAGGATACCCTAATCCGTTGCCATTCTTTTATCAACCCCTACAAGCTTATCCGCAAACGAGCGGAATTCAACAAGGATTTCAGTTGGCTACGAATTATGAATTAAAATCTGGCTGACAATAAGTTACACAGCTGAAGGTAATGTTCGCTGCAATAAAAACCTTCAGTATGTACGTTCTGACTGTTTCTTGAAACCGTAATATATAAAATTCGATATCGAAGGGCTTTTTCTATTTCTGTGAATTCGAGAGTACGTGACAAAATGGATCTTCATCTTAGAGTTTCCCAAGTGAAAGATGAAAAGATAAGAGTTGTGCAGTTCAAGTTTTTAATTGGCTCAAATACAGTTTCATTGCTTTTCCAAACATTCGAGTTGGGTCACGTAGACAACATTCGTTACCGAATTTTTTCTCTCCCGCAATAATTCAACTTTTGCAGTAAACGTTTAAGTTTTACTGGTATATTTGGCTGAATTAAATTTAAATTTCAGTCGATGCTTCAAGTCCGACATGTAAGCGAGTCGGAATCCTTCTAAACATGTGCAGTCATTACTTTTAACTTCTAAGCTCAATCACGGAATAAATTTCTAGAGCTTGCCGCGGCTCAGTTAAAAGACAATTAGAGGCGCTTGAACAGAATTATCTAATTATTTCTAATTTCCCCGCTATTTCTTGATAAACAAACGTGAAAATCCGAGTTCTAAATCCAACGGGAATAAATATAGCTTACATGCAACGTAGCTCTACAGGTAAAATTATCAAACGCTTAATTTCCAAATAAGTGTATCCTAAATCAGTCCGTAAGTACAGGTTTATTAGTCAATGTAGCCATGTCAATACACGACTTATCTTGAAACGGCAGGTTAGTGGGGGCAGGTTAGCGGGTATTGAAGACAACCTGATTTTTGTTCTTCCACAACATACATACTTGGCCTTTGACGTCCACAAAACTCCATGTACAAGACAATATCGATCATCCGCCATTGCTGTTCGTAATCTGTTCCGACCAACACCTGATTGAGGGGAGGTGTGAAGTAAGATGGCGGAGTGAACGTGTTGCTGTTGCTCCAGTTTTTACGTCTAATTTTCACATGCCCGCTAAGAGAAAAAACCGCTCACCACGCCAGACTGGGATCTCTATTTCACCCGCTGATAAAAAAACGAGAAATAACTTAGAAGAGAACGCCAGTTCGAGTGATATTGTACTTGATGCTCTTAACATGGCCGAGAGCGTGACTGCGAAGTTGGATCGTATTATGGAACGCCTTGAGACGCTCTCTCTTATTGAAAACCGCTTGGATAGTCTGGCCTCTACGATGGCGAATATCGAGTCCACTCTCAGCAGACTTGACGCAGACGTAACGATGCTTAAAGAAGGAGCCGGGAAAAGAGAGAAAAGGATAACCGAATTGGAAACATCGATTAATTACAATGAGGATGATGTCGCTGAACTGCAAAAGAACTTGTACGATCACAGAGCCCAGCTTGACAAATGTAAGAAGGACCTCCTCTATTTAGAAGCTTACAGTAGAAGAGAAAATGTTAAAATTTTTGGAGTTCCTCAAACCACCGGCAATGAAAATGCTTCAGAGTCCGAAGACACCAAAGAAATCGTACACAAATTCTTCGAACAGGAATTAAAGATTGGAAATTCACGAACCAAATATGAGTTCCAAAGGGTTCATCGCTTGGGCAAACCTAATTCCACATCATCAAGGCCTATTATTGTGCGGTTCCTGCGGTTTACTGACAAGGAAGAAGTTATGAGCGTGGCCCGAAAAGAATTAAAGGACAAAGTTTTTTCGATGTACGACGATATCCCGAAAGATTTATACGATCTTCGTAAACAACAGCAGAAAAAGTTCAAGCAAGCGCGAGATAAAGGCTACAGGGTACACTTCAGCAAGGCCCACCCAGATCAATTGTTTGTGAATGGAAAATTTCTGCCGCCAGATCAACCTTTGGAATGAACATGTGTCCTCTGTTAAATTTTTTTTTCTCTACTACGGAGAACTTTAATGGTTTGTTTACTATTTAAAGATCTTAACTTCTACTGCAGTCCAATCTGCCACCTTGCTAAATTATGTAAATCTTAGAAGTGTTATTTTTGAATTTATCTACGTGCTGAATTATGTAAATTTTAGCGGCATACTTTTTTGTAACTCCTGGAGCAACACCCGAAGTGTAGGCATGCCCATACAACTAGTTTTGGGGCGGTTGGTAAGTACGCACTTGTTTCTATGTCTTCTCGTAGTGTTTGTAGTTTTCAGTAGTATGCTTGTTTGTTTGTTTGTGTGCAAGTTCTCCAGATGCTTCTTTTTTTTAAATTACCCACTGCTTCTTCTTTTTTTAAGCTTTCACTCATCTATTGTTTTATGGCGAACGTTTCAGTGGTCCCAACTGAGATTCATGGCTAATTATAATTTTAACCTGTTGTCTCTAAATGCTCGAGGGATTCGTGACTATTTCAAAAGAAAATCTATCTTTACATGGGTTAAGCAGCAAAATGCCGATATAGTTTTTTTACAAGAAACCTACAGTACTCCAGACATTGAGAATGAATGGAAGTTTCAGTGGCAAGGTAAAATGTTGTTTGCTCATGGGACCAATCATAGCAGAGGAGTGTTAATCCTATTCAATAACGAGCTTCATTTCGAAATTAAAAGTGAGTATATTGACACCGAAGGCAGGTACATTCTTGTCGAAGCAACCATTCAAGACTCGCCTTTCCTGTTAGTTAATTTATACGCACCCACTAAAAGTCGTGAACAATGTAAATTTTTCGACGACGTTAAATCCGCGCTGGATGAGCTCGATCTAGATCCAGATTGCGAGATCATTATCGGTGGCGATTTCAATACTCACCTCAATCCTACGCTAGATAATCTCGGGGGAAGAATTGAGACGAAACCTTCAGTGCGAAGGATTAAAGAACTAATGATGACTTACGATCTTATTGATATTTGGCGTATACATCATCCCGAAAAAAAAAGCTTTACTTGGACTCAGAAGAAGCCCTTTATTAGACGCCGGCTAGAATTCTGGCTCATAAGTAATGCTGTTCAAGACAATGTATCTAAAACTGATATTATTCCTCCTATCAAGTCAGACCATTCAGCGGTTACCCTGCTTTTGAACAGTTTAGAAACAGCATCACACCAATCCCCTCTTCCAGCGAACTACACTGGGTAATTTCTTTGAAATTTAAGCCTTCAAAGCTTGATTTTCTCCTTGATACCAGACTTGATTAGTTCGTTAGCTAATTCTTGAAGAAATCCAGCTCTGAAACGTTGTTTCGATAGGATATTTTAGCCCATAACGTGACCATGGAGTCGAGCTTTGTTCGCTTCCAAGAAACTCGATGTAGCCGTGCTCAAGTTTCAAAGGCAAAACCTACCAATTTACTGGAACTGCTAGTGACTGATTCAGCAACGTGAAGGCTTGGAAAGTGGCTGAAGTTGGAAATAAAACCAAGTTTCGAAGTAGGTAAGCTGTAGTTATAATAAAATCTGCTCGGATAGGTCGATTTTGATATAGGCTTGAATGTCGGAAATGCTCGTACATGTGCTGATACAAACGGCCATAACTTTTGAAATACTGAAATCGTACAGGGGTTTTTGCATATTTTTGCCGATAAAGGACTACACTTTGCAGCTGTGTAGACTAGAGGTTTCAGCTAGGTCCCAAATTTTAAAAATTAGCTTCTAAATGAAGGCCATTTCCAGGCATCGTTCGATGGCGAATAATAGTGTTCAGTAATATGCTTGATTTCGTCTTGCCACTTAAATTGAGACAAAAGTGGTTAGTATCTCGGAAAACTAGAAAGGTTTATGAGCAAAATGATATAAGACTCAATACTAGATGTTGCGAATGAAATATTTTACGGCGTCACGAAAAATGCCAATTTTATGCTTTTGGAGACGGCGCGACGGGCCCTGACGAGGCGAAATATTAAATGGCTCCTGACGCGACTAGAAAATCATTTCGAATCAAAAGAAATCTTGTTTTATTCTTACCTTGGTAAAGTCTTTCAGTTGCCAGAGTTTCAGGCAAAATTATTTTTCAAGCGAAATTGAGTGGGTGGTTCTTAGAGAGACAGCCTCTTAAGTCCCACAGAACTCGCTTGTCAGTAACTTCTTTAAATTCGTGAAGCCATTCAGAGTATTTTAAAGAGATAAGTTCAATATAGTAGGATTCTTCTAATAAACTGAAATTGAATTTCCAATAGGAAGGACCGTGTGATTGCTTTTCTAAACTGTTCAAAAGCAGGGTAACCGCTGAATGGTCTGACTTGATAGGAGGAATAATATCAGTTTTAGATACATTGTCTTGAACAGCATTACTTATGAGCCAGAATTCTAGCCGGCGTCTAATAAAGGGCTTTCTTCTGAGTCCAAGTAAAGCTTTTTTTTTCGGGATGATGTATACGCCAAATATCAATAAGATCGTAAGTCATCATTAGTTCTTTAATCCTTCGCACTGAAGGTTTCGTCTCAATTCTTCCCCGAGATTATCTAGCGTAGGATTGAGGTGAGTATTGAAATCTCCACCGATAATGATCTCGCAATCTGGATCTAGATCGAGCTCATCCAGCGCGGATTTAACGTCGTCGAAAAATTTACATTGTTCACGACTTTTAGTGGGTGCGTATAAATTAACTAACAGGAAAGGCGAGTCTTGAATGGTTGCTTCGACAAGAATGTACCTGCCTTCGGTGTCAATATACTCACTTTTAATTTCGAAATGAAGCTCGTTATTGAATAGGATTAACACTCCTCTGCTATGATTGGTCCCATGAGCAAACAACATTTTACCTTGCCACTGAAACTTCCATTCATTCTCAATGTCTGGAGTACTGTAGGTTTCTTGTAAAAAAACTATATCGGCATTTTGCTGCTTAACCCATGTAAAGATAGATTTTCTTTTGAAATAGTCACGAATCCCTCGAGCATTTAGAGACAACAGGTTAAAATTATAATTAGCCATGAATCTCAGTTGGGACCACTGAAACGTTCGCCATAAAACAATAGATGAGTGAAAGCTTAAAAAAAGAAGAAGCAGTGGGTAATTTAAAAAAAAAGAAGCATCTGGAGAACTTGCACACAAACAAACAAACAAGCATACTACTGAAAACTACAAACACTACGAGAAGACATAGAAACAAGTGCGTACTTACCAACCGCCCCAAAACTAGTTGTATGGGCATGCCTACACTTCGGGTGTTGCTCCAGGAGTTACAAAAAAGTATGCCGCTAAAATTTACATAATTCAGCACGTAGATAAATTCAAAAATAACACTTCTAAGATTTACATAATTTAGCAAGGTGGCAGATTGGACTGCAGTAGAAGTTAAGATCTTTAAATAGTAAACAAACCATTAAAGTTCTCCGTAGTAGAGAAAAAAAAATTTAACAGAGGACACATGTTCATTCCAAAGGTTGATCTGGCGGCAGAAATTTTCCATTCACAAACAATTGATCTGGGTGGGCCTTGCTGAAGTGTACCCTGTAGCCTTTATCTCGCGCTTGCTTGAACTTTTTCTGCTGTTGTTTACGAAGATCGTATAAATCTTTCGGGATATCGTCGTACATCGAAAAAACTTTGTCCTTTAATTCTTTTCGGGCCACGCTCATAACTTCTTCCTTGTCAGTAAACCGCAGGAACCGCACAATAATAGGCCTTGATGATGTGGAATTAGGTTTGCCCAAGCGATGAACCCTTTGGAACTCATATTTGGTTCGTGAATTTCCAATCTTTAATTCCTGTTCGAAGAATTTGTGTACGATTTCTTTGGTGTCTTCGGACTCTGAAGCATTTTCATTGCCGGTGGTTTGAGGAACTCCAAAAATTTTAACATTTTCTCTTCTACTGTAAGCTTCTAAATAGAGGAGGTCCTTCTTACATTTGTCAAGCTGGGCTCTGTGATCGTACAAGTTCTTTTGCAGTTCAGCGACATCATCCTCATTGTAATTAATCGATGTTTCCAATTCGGTTATCCTTTTCTCTCTTTTCCCGGCTCCTTCTTTAAGCATCGTTACGTCTGCGTCAAGTCTGCTGAGAGTGGACTCGATATTCGCCATCGTAGAGGCCAGACTATCCAAGCGGTTTTCAATAAGAGAGAGCGTCTCAAGGCGTTCCATAATACGATCCAACTTCGCAGTCACGCTCTCGGCCATGTTAAGAGCATCAAGTACAATATCACTCGAACTGGCGTTCTCTTCTAAGTTATTTCTCGTTTTTTTATCAGCGGGTGAAATAGAGATCCCAGTCTGGCGTGGTGAGCGGTTTTTTCTCTTAGCGGGCATGTGAAAATTAGACGTAAAAACTGGAGCAACAGCAACACGTTCACTCCGCCATCTTACTTCACACCTCCCCTCAATCAGGTGTTGGTCGGAACAGATTACGAACAGCAATGGCGGATGATCGATATTGTCTTGTACATGGAGTTTTGTGGACGTCAAAGGCCAAGTATGTATGTTGTGGAAGAACAAAAATCAGGTTGTCTTCAATACCCGCTAACCTGCCCCCACTAACCTGCCGTTTCAAGATAAGTCGTGTATTGACATGGCTACATTGACTAATAAACCTGTACTTACGGACTGATTTAGGATACACTTATTTGGAAATTAAGCGTTTGATAATTTTACCTGTAGAGCTACGTTGCATGTAAGCTATATTTATTCCCGTTGGATTTAGAACTCGGATTTTCACGTTTGTTTATCAAGAAATAGCGGGGAAATTAGAAATAATTAGATAATTCTGTTCAAGCGCCTCTAATTGTCTTTTAACTGAGCCGCGGCAAGCTCTAGAAATTTATTCCGTGATTGAGCTTAGAAGTTAAAAGTAATGACTGCACATGTTTAGAAGGATTCCGACTCGCTTACATGTCGGACTTGAAGCATCGACTGAAATTTAAATTTAATTCAGCCAAATATACCAGTAAAACTTAAACGTTTACTGCAAAAGTTGAATTATTGCGGGAGAGAAAAATTCGGTAACGAATGTTGTCTACGTGACCCAACTCGAATGTTTGGAAAAGCAATGAAACTGTATTTGAGCCAATTAAAAACTTGAACTGCACAACTCTTATCTTTTCATCTTTTACTTGGGAAACTCTAAGATGAAGATCCATTTTGTCACGTACTCTCGAATTCACAGAAATAGAAAAAGCCCTTCGATATCGAATTTTATATATTACGGTTTCAAGAAACAGTCAGAACGTACATACTGAAGGTTTTTATTGCAGCGAACATTACCTTCAGCTGTGTAACTTATTGTCAGCCAGATTTTAATTCATAATTCGTAGCCAACTGAAATCCTTGTTGAATTCCGCTCGTTTGCGGATAAGCTTGTAGGGGTTGATAAAAGAATGGCAACGGATTAGGGTATCCTTGTGGTTGAGCGAAAAGAACTATAAAGAATATTAAAGGCAAAATCCGCCTGAATGTCGGCGTCGTGTGCCGAGTTTATTCTTCCGAACTTGAATTGCTAGAATCGCTTGAATATTCCCGCCGCCGCCTTGTTTTCTTGGCCTTTTTGTGACTGCTATGTATCCCCGTCCAAACTGACTCCCAATTTAATTTCTTCTTACTATTCGAAATCAAAACACTCCATTGTTCCGTATCGCTTGCTGCAACACAAGATATTTTGCCAACTAGGAAAGAGATCACTCACCACACCGCTCTGCACACAACCTTGCGAAGTTTACTGCGGCCGAAGTTGGGAACTTCAATTCGAAGTTCGCAATTTGATTGCCTAATTCGCCACGTAATTGGCTACTTCGTAAGCTAGTACCCAACTTCCCTAACGAACTTGGCAACGTGGCGCGGAAAAGTAATGTGAAATCAACTGTAACACCGCCGAGGATCTTATGGTTGTCCTGCCTTGAATATACGCAATTCATAGCTCTTTATGTAGCCATGGCTGCGTTTAATTTACTTTTACACTCCGTTATTCTCTGAGCATTGAAAATAATTGAAAGGAATTTAGACTTACATTTCCTGGTCCAAAATATAATGAGAATTTCCACCAAGGTCGCCAAAATGAAGTCTACTGATGGAAAAAAAATGTCCGCTTTCCTCTTCACTGACCTTTAGTCTCTCGTCTCTGATTGGCCAGAAAAATGCGGGAAGCCGCTGGAAGCCGCGTTTTCCCGCCGTTTACCACCTAGCACCTCCACGTCAAGTAAAAACTTCACATTAAGATACATATTGGCAAAAAAAGCAAGCTTTCATTTTTAATAGTTGAAACAGAAAAGTGTTAGGAAAACGCAGGTTATTTGGGCGTTTTAAGAGGAGTCGCCTTATATGGCCATATTTGACCTCACCTTTGATCTGACAGGAGGATCAAAGCTGTACAAAGCCATGACATCTTTCGACGCCTTTGACATAAGAGATCAAAGGTATGCAAAGCTTTGAACGCCTTTAACGCGCGTCAATCTGGAGTCAAAGTTACTGACATGTTTGACCTCGCCTTTGACAGGGATCAAATGCATGGCAAACCCATAAGATATTTGATTCCTCCTTTGACGTGCGTCAAAGGTGGAGTCAAAGTTAAGATCACATTTGCCCTCTTCTTTGTCAAGGATCAAATGTATAGGCAAAGCCATAACATTTTTGTAACACATTTGACGCTCGTCAAAGTTTGGATCAAAGCTATGATCATATTTGACCTCGACTTTGATCAAGATCAAATTCAGAGTAAATCCAAGTTTTCGTGCCGTAGGAACTCCTATGGGACTTAGGTCATCCCCTTTTTTCTCTCTGTTTAACGTCGTCCAAACGACACAGATTACGCGTTTTCAAAAAACAAAAACAAAAAAACAGAAAAACTTACGCCGAAGGCAATGACATTATTTCAAACAATTGCCACTTTAATCTGAAACCCAAGAAATGTTTTCCCTTACACACTTTCAGTTTTTACTTCATACTTCAACCACAGAGAACACTCACTTTCCAACGAGAGAGACTTTCTGTCCGTGTGATAGGAAAACACTTAAGAAGAGTTACTTTATTCGTTCCTGCCGCCTGCCATCGGGCTCTTCTTGCAGCTTGCCACTGCTCTCTTCCCGGCAGCGGCGCATTCCTGGCACACAGGATGCACGACCTAGTAGATGGCTCCTGTCCCGTCCTTCATTAGTGCCTCTGGCTCCAAAGCGCCACACCAACAGCAAGTTTCTTTAAATTTTCGACATGGTAACAGAGCTTATCGACTGGGTCAGCAAATGAAACATCTTGCCTGACAACGAAGATACCGCTTAACTCATGATCTTTTGGAATTAATGGAGCCCCACAGCTGTATTGCAGCGCGTCGGGTATGCCACTGAGCTGCTCCATCTGTGCTGCTGTTGGCCTTGGTGGCAGCAAATATGCACCTCCACTTTGTTGTTTCCAGGCTAGCTCCACGGATATTATGTTGAGGTGTCGGGCCTCCTAGCTCCAGACTCCTTTTGCAATTTTATTATTGGTTTTTGTTTTTCCTTTTCCGACCGACCGACCCAAAATCAGAAAACGCATTCGACAATAAACGAAAAGAAAAAAGGGGATGCCCTTATCCACTTTGAATAACTTAGAAATTTTGTGTCGCATAGTTTTAGTCTTAATGTTTGCGAATTTTAGATTTTAGATCTAAAAACGGAGAAAACCAAACGATTCCTAAAGGACTAAACAAAATTTTTCAAATTCTAGGTCTAAATTACAGAAAACCGAAAAGAAATATCATGTTTTAGGACGCTTAACAACTCATTTTTAAATTGAGCACAGGATTGAAACAGCTTAAAAGAATGGCGATTTCGGCCTATGTGCTTGTTTATAAATGCTTAGAAATAGCGATGTGGGCCTCAACAATGGCTGCTTGCCGTTACCTATAGAATGTTGCACAGTTCAGCGACTATTATACTTATTTTTTAAATGAAAACAAAGTTAAATAAAACTCTTGCTTATGGCATAGGTCGCACTTGGCAAATCTTTGCCAGAATTTGTTTACTTTGCGGTGGAAATCTGTCATCGCGGGCCTTTGCCTAGTGCGACCCCAGGTTTTTCCTTTTGGCAAAAACTTTGCGAAACGGCAAAACATCAAAGACGCCGTAGTGCTTGGGTGGGGCAGGCAGATTTTCGAAAAGTCGAGCCAAACAATGGGAATCACAGAGGTAACTGTCAACGCTTGTCAGCGTTACATGAAAAACGATACGCGCGGGAAGCTCAATTCTAGTTCGCGGTCTTTAATCATGAACGGAGTTGGCTTTTCTTTTGGCCCAATGCTCTCACATGAATTCCCATGACCCAAGCGATAAAGTCCTAACTCAAGAATTCTTCGGCAACGTCGATTTCTTCCTCTGATCATGGCCGCTGTTCAAACCGTCAAACATTTGTCTGCCCATCGTTCGTTCAACAAGGAAAGGCAACGAACTGCTGTAGGTTAAGCTGAACGAACAGAAGAAGAATCACCGTAACTATGAACACTCCTTCAATGGGACGCATACTTGTTTCGGTTTAGATCGTGATCGATATCATGTCTTTCGAAAACACATGGGTAAACAACGCGGTATCTAATATCTGGTTACTAACAATTTTCTCCCACAAGTGCGACCCTCCGTTTCTTTCTGAAAGTTTTCCTTTCCGGTTGCGGTTTCAAATTTTTGCCGTTTTTTGGCCGGCAAAGATGAAAACTTTTCCCAAGTGCGACCCATACCTATCTCTCGTGCCACTCCACGTTTTCCCCCCTTGATTTCATTCCCAAATTCAGTCCCACACGAATAAGCTGGGGAATTTGTTTCTTTTTGTCATGAAGGGGCGATCGGAACACGAACAGTGCATGCAGTGGTTCGAGGAACAATTTACGCATCTTGGCGAACTTCATACAAGTCGGCGATATGCTTGATAATGTTACCAAAAAGATAATCTCTACAATGCTTACGCCACAACCATTCCTGTAGGTTGTAGGTTCGGAAGACACTTTGAAAGTTCCTGTACGAAGAATACTTCGTTTGACTCCCCACCTTGTATTTTCAATGCGCTGGGGGTGCGCACCTGTGTCTGGGTCGACGAACAAGGTTGTGGTTAACAGTAAGATGACTTTAGCCCTCGTCTTTTAGGCAGTCGTAAGCTTTCCACATGTCGGCTCATCACTCAAGTTTTCATTCCACGAGGAGCGACGCTCGAGTCAGGTTTGACAGTGCGTGATTTAACTCGACCAATCACAATTCTTTGCTACGCACAGTAACCAATAAATTGCTTCATTTTGTATAGATAATAGATTACGTCAAATGGCTTTTTATCCTCCTCGCCAAAGTGGGCAAAGGCGGGGCAAAGGCCGGCGTTCGCGTTATTTTGAAATATTTTGAAATAAAAAAAAAAGCTTTTCGTTATTATATGAAACAATATATTCAGTAATAGATCACAGAAAACGTCAAAATGTGGCAAGACCATCAGTGACACACTCGGCTACGCCTCGTGTGCCACTTTTTGTTCTTACCGCATTTTGGCGTCATCTGTGATCTATTACTGAACAGACGCACAGCAGCATGGAATCTATTTGTTAAAAGGATATATATTTACTCTCAAAGCTTTGCTTCTTGGGCAAATATTTGTTTTAAGAACATCAAATTTCCGCAAAGCAACTATCAGCCGATAGTTCCACGACAGAAACACTTTATTGTTTAATTAGTGGAATTCTATTTGTATCCTAATGCAAATGATACAATCTGATTGGCTGAGCTACTCGTATACTATCAGCCATTATAATATACTCAACAAAATTTCAAGTATTTGATTGGTCAATAACGAGTGCATAAATAGATTATAGAGTGCAAATGGAGGTTATAGAGTGCAATACGGAAGTTGCTATGGAAACTCTTGGGGAAGAGCGAAATTTGACTGAAGCAAAAAACAAAATGGCTGAAAGTCGGTATACTTCGTCCAACGAAATAGTTGTTGACCAGCTGAAACTAAAGGCAAAAAACAAGAGCACTACTAAATTAACACAAACGTGGTTGAATGTCTGGGAAAACTGGGGAAATGAAAGAAAATTCAACCCAAAACTGGAGGAGTATGAGCACGAAGATCTCGATGAAAAGTTACAAATGCTGAGTACTTACCATGATGGATTTGAGTACGAACCGGAGAGTTTGAAGTCCATGCTGGCAGCCTTTTACCGGCGTTTAAAAGAACGTGAGCACATGTACTCAATTACACGGGACTGGGAGTTTTATCAGTCCAAGTTCGTGCTCGAGAGAAAAGTAAAACATCTTCGTCAGCAAGGAAAAGGGAAGAGGCCGAACGCGGCAAGTGCACTGCCAAGCAAAGAAGAAGAAATACTATGGACAGCAGGAACCCTAGGCGATTCCAGTCCAGGAGTTATTTCTCAGACGATGTAGTGGAAAGCAACTGAGGGCAGCAAACGTTTAGAGGCAGTCTCTTATTCAGGTGATCGGCCACGCAAATGAAAAGTCGCCGAACGACTACAATGAAGGAAATGAAAGGGAGCATCGGCAGCTATCGCACATCACACATCAGCAAAACTCCACAGACAACAACATCAAACAGTTTCCTAGGATTTTCAGTGTGGTATTTTCTTCCAACCCGTACGGAACAGATCCAGCAAGCAAGCAGACATCATGCTTTTACGGTAAACAATTTCCACAACTGTCAAGTCACGTTTAGCGTCATTCAAGGACAGGCGGTTCACCCAAAAGTTCAGATCAGCATTAAATGTCTGTTCGAGGTAACTCATTACGGAACAATTACAAACCTGCCATCGCTTAACTGATTTTTCATGCTCTTGATATAAAAACTTGTTCAGTTCATAAAGTTTCTGAAGTTTACCTGAAAATTCACGCTTGGTTTACCTGTCACTAGGTTGTAATTGATTGGTTAAAATAAAACATGTGAGCAGTTTGGAAGCCACTTCAGAGTTGCGTGCCCATAGAAGCGTGACAGTCGCGTTTTCTTGAATTTTTTTTTTATAATTTTGTTAAAATATTATAAATAAAAAATCGTATGATCGCTCGTGCATTTCGTGATATATGGTCACTCGTGATGTTTTCAAGTTCTCAAATTGCACTCGCCTGCGGCTCGTGCAATTTTGAGAACTTGAAAAACATCACTCGTGCCCATATATCACGAAATGCACTCGCGTTCATACGATTTCCTATACTTATAAAATATTTAAGACTACGCGCATTCTCATTGGTCGATAGGTGTGTTTAGATGAGAGTACGCAAACACGGTTGTCACGTCACGCTTTCTGTGTTTCCCCGGCGCAATTTGAAACCATTTCAAAGCCGGAAGCCTAACTCTCAAGTACAAATATTAAGGATTTCAAATGAAGAAAACTTTTCCAAGTTTTGATTTGGGGTTGACCGTCTCTTTCCTTCTGACCCGTGGAAAAAAAGCAGAAGAAAGACAAACAACAGCGCCTTGCATGCCTCGATGTTAGTGAGCTAGACGACCTAGTCGAGGGAGCTCAATGCGAAGACAACAAAATAGTATGCAACAAAATACACAGTAAATGTTTTTCGAGGTAATTTTTGCATTTAATTACTACAGTAAAATTCTCAAAATCGCATACTGTTTTTTTGAAAAAGATGTACAATAATATTAAACGCCAACTATATGCTACAGTCAGCGAATACGAAATCTGTTGAAATCAAATTTTACACGGGCGATCGGTTGCCGTGTTTTGGCTGTCAAATGTTCAAAAATGACCATTAAAACTTGAAAGAATGTATCAGACAGCTCACCAGAATGATGGACTTAGCTGCATAAACTCAACCCTGCCTGCTTGTGCTATAATTCCAAACTGCAAAACTTCACAAGGCACGATGGGCGATTCAACTTCTCAACCATCTTCTCGGGCTGCCAAATCGGGCAAGTTCGCGTAACTTTCAAGAGCGATCAAGCACACTGGTTTCACTCTTGAAGTTCTTTCTTTACAGAGTGGTAAATCTTTTGAACATTTCTTCTGTTTTCACCGAACTTTAGGCATTTCTCCCAAAGATTTAGAAGGATTCAAAGTTGATATCACTTTCATTTACACGGCGCTCGCTAGCTCGCTGGCGATTTTGCCACAAATTTTGACTTTCGTAATGCGAAATTTCATTGGTTCGTGCGTTATTAGATCCGCGTTTTAATTGGTTAGTAGAAAAGATGATTGTCTAGAGCGTGTATTGAGAACATATTTTTGGATCAAAAAGTTAATAAACAAGATTTCCCTTCATTTGTCGAGTTAATTTTGAGAAATATTTCATAAAGGCAATAGAAAACCTTTTTCCTGTGTTTGCATAGCTTTATGTAAACACTCGAGGGGCTGGGAGAATTCTCTGCAGTTATGCAAACCCTCGACTTTGTCTCGGGTTTGCACAACTGTCTCGAATTCTGCCAACCCCTCTCGTGTTTATATCAGGCTATGGAAACACGGAAAACGTTCCGGCTCTATTGCTTAAATCTCCAGATTATAATCTAATTGTTAAATAAAATGCCCTAGGGCGACCATAAAAACAATAGTCTCCATTTGGCGTGAAAATATGCTAGGATATTTGTCCGCGGACATTATCTGTTTTCCGAGAGCGTAACTCGAGGAAAACTGTGAGCTTGGAGGAACAGATAATGTCCAAGGACAAATATCCGAGCATATTTTTGCCCGAAATGGAGACTATCGTGTTTATTGTCCTTCAAATCTTTTACGCAACGCGCGCAGTTTTCAAAATTGGGGTATATTTAACAACTATTATTTACAAAAGTGGAGGTGGCTAGCGGTGGATATTTACCGAGCCGCGAAACGGCGAGGTAAATATCCATCGCTAGCCACCGACACTGAGGTGAATAGTTGTTTTAGTATATACTAAAACAGTGAGATAATATACACCACAAAAAAAAAAAATTATTTGGATGATTTCTTCACTTGTCACGGCCGCAAACGGGACGCCATTTTCTCTTGAGTTGCTTGGAGGTAAATAGTTAACAATTATCCTGCGAAATAGCGCGGAATATCGTCTGATACTTAGCCCACGAGGCCGTAGGCCTCGTCGGCTAAAATCAGACGATATTCCGCGAGATTGAGCAGGATAATTGTTTTATTATTCAACAAATTGATTACAAATTTGATTTCCATGCTCGTAACATTTTTAAACCATTTCTGTCGACATTTTTTCACTTCACTTTTTCTTCCCACGTACGAAGCTACGTATATCGCCGGATATCTGTTACCTACGGATGACAGATATCGAGAGCATCATGACCATATTTGGACAATGTTATAATTTGTTGAATAATAATTAACAACTATTCACCGAAGTGGAGGTGGCTAGCGATGGATATTTAAGCGGCGAGGTAAAAATCCAACGCTAGCCACCGACACTGAGGTGAATAGTTGTTTTAGTATATACTAAAAACAGTGAGATAATATACCCCACAAAAATTAATTTGGATGATTTCTTCACTTGTCACGGCCGCAAACCGAGACGCCATTTTCTCTTGAGTTGCTCGGAGGTAAATAGCACAGGATATTCGGAGTTTGACGAACCAATCAGCGCGCGCGTTTAACACTATCCACTGTTTTAGTATATACTAACACAGGATATTCGGAATTTGACGAGCCAATCAGCGCGCGCGTTTAACACTATCGACTGTTTTAGTATATACTAATTAACAATTAGACTAAGAGCCCGAGTTTTCTACGAGCAGATAGTCAACAAGGTGCAGCCGAGTTGACTATCGCTCGTAGAAAACGAGGATGAGTAGTCTAATCTTTTAGTATAAAGTTACCGTAGTCTTATTGCATAAAAAGAAAAAAATGTCAAGTAACGCGTAGAAAAGAACTGTTTTATTATGTTACATCAGGCTCAAACGTGATGCGTGATGTGCTCTGATGCGTAACTGTTGACTATCAGCAGATAGTCAACGGTAATATAGCCAATCAAATTCATGGATTCACAATAGACTACGGTAAATTTATACTAATCTCGGATATCCCCAGTTTTAGCTGGGGGATATTCGGTCGCGTGACGGGTTCAGATCAATCGCGCGCGAGCGAAAAGATTTGATGGATTATAACCGACAATAGTGCCCGCTCAGCAGAAGTGGCTCATGAAAGGCAGGTTTTTCCTACAGTGTTTTTAAATAAGATGAAAAGAATTTATCGTCCCATGTCGATTTTAGTTAGAAGAGAGTAAAAGAAGTATTTTTAGGCTGAAAACTGTGGTATACTACGGTACAGTAAACGTCAAGAGGGCTCAGAGGTTTCAAGATTTGAGGTTACCTTTTAGAAGGCTTCTTCTTTTGAAGTCAACATGTGACATATAAAATTGTTTATACATGTGACTGTTCACGGGAAAACATACTTTAGCGCTTACCCGTTAGACGGGGAAACCGTTAACCATCCGTTAGTTACCCGTTAGAAAATTTTCTTGTAAACGTTAGAGGCTTTCACCTAACCGTTAGCAGTAAAAGTAAAACGTTAAAGGGGAAAGTCAAAGCGTTAGCCGTTAGCCTACATCCGTTAGCCTTTAGGATAATACCGTTAGAACGGAAAGCCTAACATTGCAGAGCTGTTAGAAAAAAATAGCATCCGTTAGGCGGTAATGTAACTGTTTGTCTTAAGTTAGAATGGCCCTGCAACGGTTATAAGTAAAGAAATCCGTGTATTGGAAGACGTGAGCTAAGATTGTCTCGGCCTGAATCCGAATTTATGAGCTACAGTGCAAATGCATGATAATGGGTATTAATGGAGCGAACGGACGAGCGAGCGCCGGGGATAGTCTCGTTCGCATTACAGGGAACGATGTAGTTGAAGAGGGAATAACACGAGTGACTTAATTCCGGGTTCATTGTATGCATTTAATAATTTAGCTAGAGATTCGACAAAAGTGTGTACTGTTCACCGATAAAGTACGTATATGACACGACTGAATCGATCAATAATGCATTCGCGATGATTTCGTTCCAAAAACCAATTGCGGCGGGATGTTTTTATAACTTTTTTGATAAATGTCCAGCAGGAACCATCGCGTTGGAACGCGTTTTGCTATGAAGTGATTATGTAATTTATGCCGATACAAAACTTATTAGTCATGATTCGGCTTTTTCGCTGCTAGCATCTTACTATGATCGAAATTTATTCGGCGGCTATGAATGTAGTTTCCATTAAATTTTCGTGGGGATATTGACCTTTTTCTGTAGTAACGACTTATAAAACTGTTCTTTGGCTGTAGAGTATGAAGAAGGACCTTAAGCATCGACAACGAAATGCACGACGACGACGGTCGCAACCTAAGGAGGATTGGGTTGAGGGTTTCGTTCTTAGTTTTGAGGCGACGAGTTTTGGTTCTCCGACTAGTTGCTCTCGCTATGGCCTTCAAAAACGTCCGAAATCTACTTAATCACAACGATGGCTTTATCGATGATGATAAATTTGTTCGACCTCTTTGCATCGAAAAACGTCGACTTTCCTTATGATTCGTACGCGCCTTATGACCTGGAAGAGCTCGATGGAGTTTAAATTCATGTTTGGATGAAAAGGAATAGATCGTGTGTTCTACAGTTTCCCGTTTTGTTTTTTTAAATTATTCTACAAGTTTTATTAACGACGATTTCTCCTCGTCTGATTTAAGAATTCGACCACGGAGACAAGACTGCTAAAAAAATGACATACTAAGTTTAAAATAATATGTCACAATTAATCGTCCGGATATGCAAAATCTCACGTACTGCATTAAAAACAAAAGCAAGGGTTGTGAAAGTCAATTACGATCTCCCTCACATCGTTTTACAGGTAAATCAGAGCAAAATTTGTCACTGGAATCCATGCCAAAAGACGATATGACATCCTCGTGTTGTTCATGGCGCAATG
This sequence comes from Platygyra sinensis, assembly GCA_019787425.1. Lineage (NCBI taxonomy): Eukaryota > Metazoa > Cnidaria > Anthozoa > Scleractinia > Merulinidae > Platygyra > Platygyra sinensis. The sequence continues at coordinate 94,531 of JAHPZR010055987.1, read as the reverse complement.
CACTCTGGTAAAAAGTGGCACAGTGCACTCTGGTTAAATGCAATGCATTCTGGTAAAAAGTGATGAATTCGAGAATTAGTACTCCCTTTTAGACAGTTTTTTTCAAATTCTGATTATGTTGCTGCTCGCTGGCTACGCTCGCTCCACAGCAATTAATTTTGGAGAAAAAAAAACTTAACCTGTGCTATGGTGAGGAACATTGTGTGGAACACAATTCATCGTTAGCCGGTTACGATATTGTGTTTACTTCACGATTGCTATGGTAACGGGCCTTTCTAACTAAGCTTCCCGCCTTTTTGTATGCTCTCTTGAGTTGCTAAAGAAACAAAGAGTTCCTTTTCGGCAAAATTGGAAAGAATTTCAAACTTCTCGTAAAAACAGTCTCCTTTCAAGCATGATTATTGATCAGTTAATTTTTTATAATGTAGACAAACATAACAGTAGTTCTTGTTGTTTCTACGGTTTACAATTATATGGCTACTCTATAAATGCCAGATTAAATAAAATCATTTATGCGTCTATGTAAAACCTGTCATATTATAACATAATTATAGTTGTTGACTATAACAGGCCAAGCCGTCTTAATAGACCGTTTTCACATGACGCTACGACAACCATATTGGTGTTAACAAACGATGAGAATTGCTCTCTTTTGGAAAGTGTAAACATTTCCTATCATTTGGGAATGTCAATATGGTCCTCGCTTTCTAAGCTAGGAACTCAAAATTAAGGTGGGGCCAAAGACATTTTTTGGTCCTTCAGGCCTGAAGTATTGTCGTTAACAACAGCAAAAGGAGCGGGTGGGGTCCGTCCCCTAAGCAACCCTGCTAGCACCGGCAGTTACAGACACCCAAGGTGTTAGTAGACATCCCAATCTAATGAAACGGGTTTCTATTAATTTTTCTGCTTAATTGCACTCCCAAATGTGATGGGAACATCGATGAAAGATGTTTACTTCCAATAAAATGAAATAAATGCGTCATCATGACGTCATAATTACGCTAGAGTATCTGTAGCTAGATGCATTCATGTGACATTTAAGAAATAGAAAACATGTTCCGTGTTTGTATCGAGTTATACAAACACGAGTGGAAGTTTGGGAGAACGAGAAATGCTGTGGGAACACGAGCCGCAGGCGAGTGTTTCCACAGCTTTTTCGAGTTCTCCCAAACTTTCACGAGTGTTTGTATAACTCGATACAAACACGAAGTACATGTTTTCTATTTCTTTTAGAAAACACCACGACGAGAAAAAGGAAAACAACTTGTTAACTTTGATTATCAAAATGTAAATTCTCTTTGCTCGCGCCATCACTACGTCAACAGCGCGCGCTAGTTCCGTGTCTCCATCGAGTTATACAAACACGATTTTCAACCAATCAGCGCGCGTGCTTTTTTAGAACTGTTTTCTAATACCCTATACTAATTTGGTGACCACAGCACAGCCACTTTACCTGTTTCGGGCCTCTGGAGGATTTAGATTAGGGTGAAGCATTTAGGCAGTATTTAGTAGTCGTGTTTTATACATATGTAATGTATATAATACTTCTTGTGTTTGAACAGAATTTTAGAGAGCGCTCAACTCTGAAATAAGCGATAAGTGATGAGTGTAGTCATTCTTTGATCATAGAAAACTGCGTTGTAAAAATTAAACGATGAATTAATGAAAATTAATGACTATAATGTATATAATATATCATCCTCGGAAACCCAGGGGCTACTAGCTGGGACGATGCGATATTTTCGGGCAAGCGATATTTTCGGGCGAAAGTTTACGTCAAGAGCTGGAGAGCCCCAGGGAACTTACTCTTACCGAACCAGTTCCAGAAGTGGTCGAATTCCGCCCCGCTGATTGGCCATAAAAATATTTTTCTGGCCAATCAGCGAGGAGTTCTAGCCGGATAACTCTGTCACCTTCTTACACGAAGCAATTTTCTTCATTGATCGACCTAGTTGCTTGGCCCTTACAACGGGAAGGTTGCCGTGGAGAGTTTCAGCAAAAAATATTCAACGAAGCCGAGGAAATCACAAGGCTTAAAGTGTCTATACCGCCAACAGGGTTTTTATAGTTATGGTAGCTCTATACGGTGTAAAAAGGTATTCTAAGAAAAAAAATTGGATTCTGAGATTTTAACCCCCTAAGATATCGCCTTAAAGTTCCTGCTTCAGCCACGCCCAATGAATTTGACCGTGAGTCAATGCAGAAAAGAGTCTGGGTTTCTGAATGGGTCGTGACGTCAAGTCAGGAATCACGAGATCCTTCTAGTTTAGGTAATTGTTGTTTCAGTAGTGGTGAGGAGTTTTCCTCGCCAAAAAAACAAACAAATTGAAGTTTGCGAAGCAATGCGGTCGTCAAGCAAGCAAAATAAAAGCATAAAGCTTCGAGATATTCCTGAAGTGACGTCATTCGTCACCAATCTAACATTACGCGGTCATCTTCATTGGGCGTGGCCAAGGCGGGAAATTTAAAGCTTGATTTTATGGCAAAAAGCATCGGAATTCACTTTTTGGGGTTTGAAGACATTTTTAGATGTTATAGAGATGATGAAAACCTAAAATAACTTTTTGGTGGTATAGACACTTTAACATGGGGCTAAGAACCAATACTCTTCCATCAATTTTCTCGGCGGATTTATCGAAGGTATATCGTAAGTTTTAATAGTTAATGTACGCGATTTCGACATAGTTGCGTGGCCCGTGCAACGGCGATTTGCATATCGTGCAAAGTTTCAGAAGTTATTCAACGATCGAGGCGAAATAAGAAGCAACCGTGGGTACTCGACTAGCGTTCCCGCAACAAAAAGCAACAGTGTAGAAATCACGTACATTAACTATAACAATTCTGGTACTGGCTCGGTAAGAGTACGTTCCCAGGGGCTCTCCAGCTCTTGAAGTAAACTTTTGCCCGAAAATATCGCATCGTCCCGGTTGGTAGCCCCTGGGTTTCCGAGGATGATAATATATATGCCTTTCCTTAAACAGCATGCGGTTCGGTGGTTAATAACACACTAAAAAGTCCTGGATATCCTAACAACTACCTACCCAATATGGACTGCAGTTATACGATTCCTATTCCGCGTAACCTGACGATGAACATTTCCTTCATCGATTTTGAAGTGGGGTATTCATCATGCCGGTAAGCACATAGCTGTTCCTTTAAAATGTATATGACAGATTCTTTTTTTTTTTTATTTGCTAGATCGGATCTACGTGATGTACTGATTTCAACATGAAAGAATTTTTTTTCGAAATCGTTTTTTTTTTCCTTGCGTTTTAGCTGTCTAAAAACGTGAAATTTTACTTTCGGTTTGTTCAAAACCGTGCAAGATGGGGGCCTGAGGTTAGTGGTACAGTGACGTCAAAAGCAGAAAACCGCACGGGACGGGGACATGGGGCTAGTAGAGCAGTGACGTCTAAAAGCAGAAAACTTTTTGCGGGGTTTCCCTGCGTTCAGGTGTTGTGTTGCTGTTTTCGAGTCAATTGCACTAACTCAAAATGGTGCAACAATGTGTGGTTTATAAATGTAAAAACTTAAGAAACGACGAGAAGGGTATCTCGTTACATTGTGTGCCGTTTTATAATGACACACGGCCCGAGGCGAAAAGAAGGCGACAGAAATGGGTTAAATTTATAAAAATTACACGACCGACATGGAAGGCAAGCCGGAATTCGATGGTTTGCTCTGAGCATTTCGCTTCGGAGGACTTGTGCCGCATGTACACCTGGTTAAAATTAAAAGAAAAAATTGAACAATGTAAGCCATGCATTGATGCGCTGAAGGATATAAACATGACAAATCGTGGATCCACATACCATGTTTCAATGCTTTAGCACCTTAAAGGCGGTTTGTAAGCATCTGACTTCTCCTATCCGCCTCCTCAAGTTCTTTATTATACCCTCCAAGTCACTCTTCGTCAGCAATTGGCTCGTCCATGTAAGGACCTTCTGGGTCTGAGTTATCAGATTCGTTCGATTCTCCTTGTTCAAAATTAACTTCTACGGGCTCCATTATGAAGGAAACATTCGAGGCAGTATCTGAAAGCTCTGAATCACTTTCCAAATGTAAAGCATTTGTTGCCATAGCTCTTATTTGCTCTTATACGCAACGACCCTGGAACAAACTGTAAAAAGTGTACAAAACGATTGCTGTTCGTGTTCTCGTTTACGATTCTATTGGGTTTTCCCGGGTGCTTTCTACGCTACTAGCCCTAGGTTTCCGTCCCGCGCGCTTTTCTGCTTTTGACGTCACTCCACCACTATCCTCAGGCCCCCACTTTGCACGGTTTTGAACCCAACCGGAAGTACAATTTCTTGCTTTTAGGCGGCTAAAAAGCATAACAAAGAACAAGAAATCAGAAAATAGTTACAAGGCTTACTTACGCGGATGCAATCTTAGACTCTTGCAATGTTTTTTGGGTTGGTGGTGGGGGTGGGAAGAGCGGAGAGAATGTGCAGGCAACTCTGGTACAGAACAAGTGTCCCAATTTCGATCTAAGCCCTGCTATGCTCAACATAATTTGGTTTCATCAATT
>JAHPZR010055987.1:72500-87500 GCA_019787425.1 Platygyra sinensis | reverse complement strand
TCAAGGTTTACTTATAATATTCAGATGACTCGGATCGAATCTTAGACTATTGCAATGCTTTTTGGGGTGGGGGGAGTGGACAGGATGCCAGGTAACTCTGGTTAATTTAGTTTAGTTTAGTTCCTTACCAAAATTACAAGAAAAAATAAATTAAACAGACGAACAACTAAGTAAACTTCTATTAAACAAATAAATTCAAAATAGTGCGAGATGAGAAGGGGGAAAGAAACAGAGCTAGTGTCCCAACTGCGATCTAAGCCCCTTCTATACTCAACATACACTTAATATATACAATAAAATAAATACAAGCGAAAAAAACGTATGATAAATATAAGTATTAATTATTATTATTATTGTATAAAACATTGCCATAACTTCGTGACAATTTTGAACTCACGATACAACTTTTTAAAGATATGTTTCGGCTTGACTCATGCCATCATCAGTTTAATGTGTTGTTCCGTTTTCCACTGTTTTAAATACGTTTACAGTTTGAGTACGTTAACAATTTGAAATTTAAAATACAGTGACAGTTACAATTCTGCGCGTGCAATTGCACGAGTGTTAAATTACCTTATCGAGTCACAAGAAGGAAAAATCATTGTTGTGTTGTAATTGCGCATTTAGTTCTGGCTTTAAGCGGCTGATGTCGATCGCTTCTTTGAGCTTAAGACAATGTCTAGTTTTAGCTGAATCTACAATCTTGAAACAATCAACCGAACATTTGATTTTACAACTAGGTGAATCGTTCAGGTGTTTGTAGACCGTGAGAATTTTTGTCAGTCGAGAGATGCTCTTTTACCCTAGTTGCGAATAGGTTTACTTTTCAAACTCAACTCAATGGGAAACTCCATTTCCTGGATCAGTTTTTTGGTGGATAACTCGGTGGCTTCTTGTATCATTTTAATATATCACAAGAGCACTTACACTGAGCTTCTTACAAATTTCCTTAGCTTTACTTGTTTCATGTATAAGGTTGGTCTGATTTCCACATTGGTTGACAGAATTTTTAAAATCAACAACACCACCACTGGACGGGAAAAAGATCTTCAGCAACTATCGATAACTCTTCAACGCAACTCCTTCCCTGGCTATCTCATAGAGAAGATCATTAAGGAGCATGGAAACAAATTTTCTTCTAGACCAACTCAAAACAACACTTCTACTACTGGGGAAAACACTATAGGTATTCGATACTTCAAACTGCCATATGTGGGTGACTTCTCTACCGTCACACGCAAAAAAACTGAAACACCTCTTGGACGTTTTTTTGCAAAGATATAGACATCAGAATTGTTTTTTTCATCTTTCAAAATCAAGAATTTTTTTTCAGTTTCAAAGATCCTTCTCCAGATGAATTAAAATCCCTGGTTGTGTAGCAATTTACTTTTGCGGGATGTAACTCCCGTTACATTGGCGAGACGTCACGCCACTTCGCAACTAGGGTAAAAGAGCATCTCTCGACTGACAAAAATTCTCATGTCTACAAACACTTGAACGGTTCACCTAGTTGTAAACTCAAATGTTCGGTTGATTGTTTCAAGATTGTAGATTCAGCTAAAACTAGACATTGTCTTAAGCTCAAAGAAGCGATCGACATCAGCCGCTATAAGCCTAAATTACATGCAAAATTACAACAAAACAATGATTTTCCTTCCTGTGACTCGATTATGTAATTAACACTCGTGCACTTGCACGCGCAGAATTGTAACTGTCACTGTATTTTAAATTTCAAATCGTTAACGTACTCAAACTGTAAACGTATTTAAAACAGTGGAAAACGGATCAACACATTAAACTGATGATGGCATGAGTTGTGCCGGAACATGTCTTTAAAAAGTTGTATCGTGAGCTTAAAATTTTTGTTAATACTATCATTGTATAAGTACCAAACCTCGGTGGATTCTAGCCTGCTCGACTGTAAGTTCCTCGCTTGAATAAATGTGCTGTCTTCAACTAAAAGACAGTCAAATGATGTGAAAAGCTTTTTAATAACTTCAGTTAAAAAATTGAGACACTTCTCATAGTTGCTTGACAAATTTAAGGGAAGGCAATCTCGTTCCCAGAGCCTTGTTCCCCTTGACCAGCGGTCGAAAAACGAGAGCTCTGGGAGCAACCATTTTGAAATAACAATGGAATAACCGAATTCTGCCCATCCGGTCTCACGCAGTCTGCATCTACGGCGCATGCCTGAAATGGTTGCTCCAAGAGCTCTCGATTTCCTACCGCAGGCCAGAAGGATCGTGGGCTCTGGGGACGAGAATGAAGGGAAGGTTTCACGGCTCGGCGCATGCGCAAGCTACAGCGTTAATCATTGTTTACAACTTGAAACGATGGGAAGCATGCAAAAATGACTTGCGTAAAATTTGCGTTTGAAAATTTTACGGTCAGTCAAGAAAACATGACGATATAGGAAAGAGTTCTCATAAAAAAAAAAAATCGTTTTGTATGTTCTAACTCCTTGCATAAAGTACTCTTTCGTTTTCGTATCAACAGGATGTATTTCGGAAATCACAATGAGACTATAATTTGGCGAAAGAGTAATGATAGCCTTTGAGTAGCTAGCTACTCGACCTGTCTGTTAGACAGAAAATGGCAAATTTAGAATGGAACATCGGATTTGTTATTCGGACCGAATCGTTTACTCTTGAACAGACCAACGAGTTATGTATTCTTATCTGATTGGTTTAAAATACAATCGAATTGGGTGGGGTTACATTACAGCTTGCACATGCGTCAAAGCGTACAACTCTCCCTTAAATCATTGAATCTTATGCTGAACACTGTGTGAATGGTAAACACAGGTGCGAAGTGAAATTGTAAGCATGATAGCGGCGCCTTATATGTAATCGATATTGCTATTGCTTAATTATAATATGCGCTAAATGGCCCTTGCAAGAATTTACATCATAGTAAGCACCACATCTGAATTTATGCATGATTTCAGCTGCTGCGTCTAGTTTCAGAGATCGAGGAGCCATTTTGAAAGCTCTGTGCATATAAAGCTTCTGCGTTCCAGAGGGATAGGAAAGAATGAAAGCTGTTCTCCGCCTTGCTAGCTTGACATCTTGTCCATCTCTTTGGCTTGTTACTTTCCTCCAAGATGTAGACCTAATAAGACAAAATGCGAAAATAAAAGTAACTGTGGTATATTGTAGCATCCGTTATTGATGTATATGTGTTACAAGGATTTATAAGTCAATTCGTGCTAAACAAAAAGTGCTAAACAAAATGAGAATACGTTTCCGACCAAGCTTGGCTACAAAGGATTTGAGATCTCTGACTGCTTTATCTTAGTTAATGACCCTCAAGTTACTGAATCGTGTTATAACGGCCAAATTGTTTCCATTTCCTATGCACAGCTATGACTATCTAGAGATTATTAAAGACGGAAGAATGGTTGGTAAATACTGTGGTCAGAGGACTGGACAGAACATTCTTTTAACTGGAGACAAGATGTTGATAACATTCCACTCAGACCATAGCGAAGAAAGAAGGGGATTCCTGATACATTTCACTGCTGGTCCACACGGTAAGTACTTTTCCTAATTTCTAATGTTTGTTATGTTATAAAGATGGTGATTGAGATAAACAACTGTTAACAGATCTGTATGTAACATGGCTTAATAGCTACACTTCGCCAAAATACCATTATACTTCTCAGTCAGATTCGACTGAGATTGACACAGTGGAATCAATAACTGGTAAACTCTGAAATCATGATCAGTTGTATTATTTAAGGTATCAGAGCTAACGGTGGTATAGCTGTAAACATAAAACACAATAGGCTCTTTGCAGGACTTGATCACGTGCTTGGATACCACGTAGCAACGCACTGCTGGTGAGCAAGCTAACCAGCGTCACGCTCATGCGATGTTCAACTCAAGCGAAACGAACTTTGACTTTTTAGTCGAAAACACCTAAAACACTTGTAGTTTAAGGACGCCAATCGAGAACTATTGTGACTTTTGTTTCATTGACCTTCAATTACGTCTGATTTACCTTTGTTCTGGGTGCAAAAGCCCGGCGAAAGCCCCAATATATGGCAAGATCGATACGGCCGCTTCTGCAGGACCGAGTGACGGTGAGCTACTTTACAATCGTATTTCGATCTCCCACGCACGGCCGTCTCATGTTACATACGTAGTCACGTCCTATTTAGGTTCAAACAGAATTTTCAAAATCTCAAACACTAAGTGGTCAAATATGATAAAATGCTTATTTCCTGAGCGAGATCGAGCCACACGGAAAATATTTTGGCTCTCGGTCAGGGTATACGGTTTCCCGTCTGGACCTCCCATTCCCTCAATTAGATATCACAGCACTAACTGAATTAAACATTACTTCACCAGTGCCCCCAAGAATTGTTTCAGATGTTGCGGTGAGATTAGATCCAGGTAGTCAAGTGCTATGTTCAGCCACAGGAACCTCTCCCATATACATAGCATTGATACGAAACTTTACAGTGCTGATGAACACAACAAACAATGCAAAAAGTAAATTATACCAGGAAGGTAACTACACCTGTGTGGCCACCAGCAAGTATGGAACTGATGTAAAGTACTTCGTAATAAAAGGAGGTGAGAAGATAAGATATTTTGAAATTAACACTATGCATACTGAATTGCGACTAGCAATTTGACACCTAAATATTGTAAATCACAAGAGATGAAGGGAGGGTTTCGAGGAGGGCGGAATCTGTTCCCACGCATTTTTCATGTTCTTAGTCTTTCTTATACTATGTTCTTATGAAAATGCAGCCAAATGTTGTGAATTCATTTGAAGTTCATCGGGGCAGAATGCTTAGACATCATTAAAGATTCATAACCACTGAGGCGGCGAAATTTGAATGTGAGCGCCGCTCGTTAACCCAGAATAAGAGAAGAAATGAAAGAGCCCAACTCAGCAAAGCTGCGTTAATAAAATTCGCTTTCCAGATTTACGGAAGCAACAAGTTAAAAACGCAAGAACATAAAAAGAAGAAGTTTTAGAAGGTATAAGGCCTACCCCATATACCTTGTAAATGACGAAAAAACGGGAATTTCAAGGATGGACGCCGATTTCCAGAGCGATTTTCTGAAAACTCAAACTAGCTTCCTAAAACTAAAGTCGCGGGAAATGGAAGATAGATCTTTCCTGAAATAGAATCCGTTTTGATTTTGAAAATTGTTGAAAGATAACCACTATCCCTTAAAGTCCTAAAATTTTAAGTCGGAGTTCCGTTCTAAAATGGCGCGTGCTAAGTCTTATGCCATTGTTTTCAGCCCATGGCTGAATAACAATGGTTGCCAAGACAAAACAAAAACCTATTCAAGAAATTCATTCAGTTAGAAAAAGTATCATTTTCCGCGAATTTTAAAACAGCAGCTTGGTACAGCAGCTGGTCTATTTAACACCTGTCAACGCGATGAACGAGCAAAGCGAAAATAAATGTGATCGGGAGCTCTTTTCAGAGTTCTTAGAGCCCCCGATCCATCCACTTCTTGATATAGCACCACCCTTTATTGAAGAAAATAATCCAGTGTTTATACTACAAAAATGAACGCTGAAGCAGCTTGAAGATTGAGAGAAGTCTATTGGCCGCCTCAAAAAGTTTCTGAACTGCTCCAAACCAGCATCATGCCTCTCGGCTACAGGCTGACTAAATCTTCCTGTGATCGGGTTGGAAGGAAATTCGGCGAAAACATAAAGAGATTGAAATGAAGGATGGAAACGATTACCAACGGAAAAAGAAAGGAAACAAATACGATAGGAGAAGTGGATTAATATTACGATCAATCCCGAAATGATCGAGCAGTCGCCAACCGATGCATTAGCGCAACTGACGAAAGAAAGCAACTACCTCCGTGCAACAGTGGAAGACTAGGCCGCGGAGTTGTACAACGCAGTGAGAGACATGCCCACAAGGGCAAAGGCTTCAAAGACGTAGGAAAGAAGCAACAACACAGGCACTTAACGCAAATAAAGTAAGCCCGCTTTTAATGAATCCCCTCTTATTACTAAGATAAACAATCTTGTTTCTAAGAAAATTCTATGTTTAATTATGTTAACAAAATTTATTAAATCCATTTTGAAATCACTGGTTACCCTTGGCTCTCAGCGGTGCGATTATTCATGAATCGCACTATCTTTTGCTCTAAATCGCATCTTTTTCTCAGTCAGTGAGAATGGGACAGTAACAAAAACAACAACAACAACAACATTTATATATACCAAAAAAAAAAGAAAAGAAATAGAGATTAAAGTAATACATTGTTTGAAACTTATAAATATGGTATTAGCTGCCTAACCAATTACACTGCAGGAAAATGAAAGACAAATCGCCATTGTTTGGCAAGTTTGGCAACTTGATTTAATCATTATTGGTACTGACCAAAATCTTGTAGTTCTTGTATTTAGGCTATTAAATTGTGCGATTTCAAAATGGATCTAATAAGGTGGCAACTGCACTTCTTGTTGTGCAATTTTTGTCCGAAGTCATACTTGTGATTTCAGACCAAATTGCACTCCACTCAGTTCAATTACCATTATTAAACGTGATGCTCATGTCGAGTTCGTGGTTCAATTCTAAGGTCTATTTTTTCAGTATAATTGAATTGTTATTATCATTTTTTTGGCAAAAAGAAAGCTGAAGATGCCATTTGGATCGGAGAAACCTTCGGTTTAATGCCCGAGTCACTAATGCTCCGGGACAAGACAGGATTGCATGTTGGAAACTTCAAAAGGTACAAAAACTTTCAATTCCCATATTTTTCATCATAAAACGAAAAAAATTATTCCAGTCCAAATTATCCTCGGTTTGCAGTGCTTTATTAGCGACCTTCATATCAGACTACGAGTACGAGTTTTTAAACCGAATTTACTTGCCTCCTATAATTACTTATCAAAACAACCTTATCCCTAACGTTTGATTGTGTGCTAGTCAGCAACGGGAAAGAGTTAAGGTTCGGGGGATAGAATTAGACCCGCGGAATTCCAATGTAGTACTCGCACTCGTTTTCGCATTCGTAGTCGAATCTGAGGGTCACTCATAATAATATTACAGTCTGTAACTCTCGATAAAATACAACAGATCTTCAATGCCCATACATTTTTGGTTGTAAAATATGCGCATATGTGCGATCTTGTGAGACAAAAGAGAAGCAATGGCGCGCTACGTTAATTGTTTAGTTAGCTGCCTTCATCAAGTTAATGAGCATCATTGTGCTTCCACGGCAGCCAATGACTGAGGCTCTTTCTCAGCGTAACGCGTGATAACAACAGATCTACAAACTGGAAGTAAATGTCCCGAGTACAATAGGCATTCTGCCCGATGTTCCCTGGAAGCGATTTCCAGTGATATGTTATGGCATGAAATGGCATAGCAAACAACAAGAAGAAATCCAAATGGAAGATGAGAAAAGACAACTTTATTTGTCTTCACAGGGTAAATAATTTCTTCGTCTACAAAATCTTAAATCAAACACTAACTGACTAACTAACTAACTAACTAACTAACTAACTAACTAACTAGCTAACTAGCTAACTAACTAACTGACTGACTGACTGACTGACTGACTGACTGACTAACTAGCTAACTAATTAACTAACTAACTAACTGACTAACTAAGTAGCTAACTAGCTTAGTTACTAGTTGACTGTCTGTTTGTCTTTCTGACTGAGTGACTGGCTGACTTAAAAAAAGTGTGAGTGTATGCCGAAACCGCTGTTTCGGTTAAACTTAAGAACGTCGCATTTTTCTTTAAATTTACTGTACTATTGTTTTTATCCCGACCAATTATAAAATAATAAAATAAAAATAGCAATAACCTGCTTTTCAAGACACCTGAGTAGGTTGAATCAAAATTTGTGGTGATATAGCCTGCGTAGCTTGGCTCTTTAGAAACAAGCAATTTGCGTTATAATTGTACTGTTTTAATTGAGAAATTTCTCTTATTTACCTTTTAATAATTGTTTTGAGCATTGTTGAGCTCAATAGTATAGATCTCTTCTTTAGGTTAAGTAGCTCGGCGTGTCACCATCGATAATTACGAGCTACCAAAGACTATTTTCTGAATTTTTGAGATAAAGTTGTTAAAAGGAAAGCTGGCCGACGCTCAAAATGTACACAATTTCAACTTCATTGTCGTTGCTTTCATAGCTGCAAAGGATGGGGTGTGGACAAAATCACGCCTGCTAAGTCAAGAATAAAAATAGAAAGATTAAAATCGCTACTAAAAAGCAAAAATATGTAATGCGTAAAAATAAGACGAAGCATGCTTTGATTTTTGGTATCTTGAAGTGGCATGTAAGGCTCTGGAGGGGTTTTGAAACTGAAACAAAAAAGTTGGAGAAATAAACTAAAATTAAATGAATAAGTAAATAAATATCTTTTAAGATACTAAAAAAGTAAAAAAAAAAAAATAGATAAAAATATGAACAATGATGAAAATAAAAAAAAAAGATATATTAATTGACTACGTACTTTCCCTATGAGGCTTTTTAGAGCCATTTTAAACAAACAACTGCAAGAAATACGACTATTCCGTCGATGTCAACGGTGTCTTTTTATCTTTTTGCTTTGATACATGCAGGGTGTGGTCCAGTGATTGAAAACACACTCAGAAGTCCCGGACATCCTAACGATTATTCAAATAATACAGATTGGATTTCTTCGGTTCCTATTCCAGAAGGCATGGTGATGAATATTACCATTAATGAACCCTACTAGAGGATAGTATATCTTGCGAGTAAGTACTGATTTATAGTGAGTTATTAAGTTGTGAATGTAGGGAGAGATCCAGGAACCTGAATTACTTTCTTAACAGAACGGAAAACCCTAATGTGCGGAAGTCTCCTAGTAACAAGATTGAAAACGTTTGAAACTAAGTTATAGCTGTAAGTTAAAGAGCCCTAGTCAGCCACACCTTTGTTTTGTGCGAGGGTTTAGCTATTATATTTTATTCGTATCATGTCAAAACGAAGACAATCACTATAATACTATGAACGATAATTTCAAAACATAAGATTTCGCTTCGCTATGCGATATCAATAATTTGATAAGGATCAAAAATGACGGAGGCTGACTATAGATACCACTTACTAAGCGAGTTCGAGGGCCGTACTGTAAGTTACGGACCATGTTTATCCCCATCGAAGTATAGCCCAAGCGCGAAGCGGGCGGACCATAAATGGAAGGGAGGGAGACGAGGATCCATAACTTACAGTGCTAGATGAGAAGTCGAGGTCAGTACGATATTACTAAGATCTCTACTGTGTGTCTGACGGGTTCCGGAAGGATTCCTATTCCCGCGGAACAGCTTTAAACTTACGATCCTCAAATTGTGGCCAAGTGACTCATAAGTTGTTAGTAGATTAAAATACACAATTTCAGAAGTACAAGGAAGGTTTAAACTTTTACTTGCTAAAAGAGTTAACAAAACTTGGCCGTAAATCATGCAAGGAACATTTTGGCGACAAAAACAGCTATAAATTGTAGCGGGCCGTACAGTAGAGTATGGCCCGCTAAATTGACCAATAACAGCGCGCGTACTGAGAGAAATAATAAGGCTCTTTAATACACATATTTCTTAATTTTTATCGTCGTCATTATTTTTTTAATGTTGATCAAGTCTTGACAGAAACCGTTAGGAAAGAGGTTTATTTAGATTCTTAAGATCGACAAACACTAGCCGACATGAAGAGGGGACTTGAAGCAGGGACACGTTGCAACAACATTTTTCTTGGTTTAAAAGTTTTATTAGCGCAAAAAAACAGTCCGGGATCGTTATCATTTTTGATAACCTCGACCAAAACAAACCATAAACCAATCGTTGCACAGGTTTTCGTTCACGTGACGTTATTTGGTAGCAACAGTGTATAATTCAATATGCCGGTCGACGAGGCGCTGTGATGAAAGAGGCTACTCACAACATCACAATGCAGCTTCATTGAATTAAATTTATGTTTGCTTCATAATAGGTTATGGGATTATGGAATAAAAACAGAAATGTATGGAAGAAAACTGTCTTCGTCCAAAGTTACTGCGAATTTGATTTCCAGATAGACACCGTGTGATATTTGTTCCGCGAGTAAAATGACACAGCGAAGGTAGACAACAAATATTCTGTCCACAAAAGCGTTGTTTATTGACACTAATATGATAATAACTTCCATTTTCCCTCAGGCTTCATTTTCATGGTAGGTGGCGAAGCTGCTTGTTCAACAGCCTGTAGTAAATATAAACGAAAAAGTGACAGTAAATACATCTTGACGAGCTGTAAATTAATTTCGTTTAGTTTGCGTGATAACAAACAGAATAACTTGTAACAGTTAATTCAACAGCCGGGCTCGGCGTAGTAATACGTAAATGCAAGTAGCTAACATGTTCACGGATTATTTGTTCCTCCAGAGCTAACATTTAGAGAGCTTAAAACATATCTGGCAATACAAACGAGCCGAGAGAGAAAAAAACCTGGCAAAAAACAGAGGTATCAAACTCTACAAATTTCACGCGGATTGCAGCGGAAGCCAACCTGACATATGACCTGTCACCTATGTCCTTCCAAAGCCACAGGATTTTTGCTTGGCGAAATATTCAAAGATCCCCAGATCATACCATACAAAAGGGGCAGATCCTTAGAGATATACCAGTTCGAGCAAAACTTCCTAAAGCGCGCGGCTATTTCAAGCAGATAGGAGTTGCGTGAGCCTGTTACCCCATTGCTGTCACTCGCTGAAACCAACAATAAGCTTCATTAATAATATTAATGACTGGTGTGCCAAAAAACTGACCTAGTTTGGCCGGCATTTCTTGAAAATATTTCAGGACTAGGAAGGTGTGAACATTAAATATTGGACTCAAAAATATAGGCAACTTACCTTGCATGCATTTGCCGATTGACCGTCTCAGGCGATAAAAACACCTCACGTACGTCAGGCAAACATTAGGCGGGGATGAATAAAATCGCTGTCCGCTTCAATGGCGATATCATGTTGTTCGAATTCAAGCTTGAATTTTTCTTTAGGTCTTGCAGAAGTCTTTTTTGAACACGCAGTCTTGCCACAAAATCGACATAAATTTGCTGTTTTGATTCTATGGGTACCAGCATCCGCCATCTCAATACCTAGGAACACATCAATTACAGATGTAGATATGGCCGCCGTTACGAACAGCACATCGCAAATCAAAACAACCCCGTACACTTTTTTCACAGATCGTGCACAAAACTAAAAACAGATTAAATCGCAAGTATATAGCGTGAAGATTAACGACAAATTTTTTTGTGATTGTCGCAAAAATCTGCAAACAAGTTAAATCTAATAACAAAATTAAAAACATACCTGATCTGTATGCAAAATTGCAAGCGCTGTTTCACTTTACGAGTAGCATTTTACATCGTTTACGCTGGTCTTCAGCCGCATCTTCAAAACACGCGAGGCTCTTCCTTTCTTGGTACTTATCGAATAGAGTTATGGGACAAGCATAATCGGAGCAAAGCATAATCGGACAAATAACGAGAAAAGCGAAGTGAATACGAAAATTCCCGATTTTTGAAATGGCCGCCATTATATGACGTCACATGGTTATCAAATCTGAAAACGATCCCGGACTGAAAAAGGGAGCTCAGTCGGCGCAGTGGTTGGAGCGCTCACCTCCCATCAATGTGACCTGGGTTCGATTTCGGTCCGGTATTTTATGTGGGTTGAGTTTGCTTTTGGCCTTTGCCCTGCTCCGAGGGTTTTTCTCCTGATTCTCCAGTTTTTCTCCCTCCACGAAAACCAACACTCTAAATGCAATTCGACCAGGATAGTGGACCCGCATGGAAACCAACACTCTAAATGCAATTCGACCAGGATAGTGGACCCGCATGGAAACCAGCTAAGGCTGATGTAGATTTGTTTTTAACTTGCTTGCTTGCTCGCTCGCTCGCTCACTCACTCACTCACTCACTCGCTCGCTCGCTGGCTTGCTTGCTTGCTTGCTTACTTACTTACTTACTTACGTATTAATTAATTAATTAATTTATTTATTTACTTATTTATTTATTCACTTATTTATTTATTTATTTATGTTTTATTTATTTATGTTTTATTTATTTATGTTTTATTTATTTATGTTTTATTTATTTACTTATTTGTTTAATTATGTTGCATGGTCAACGAAAATATTGCATGAAATTCAGCTGGTTCCAATTCGTACAAAATGAACCTAGGTGTCATTGTCGGACCATGGGCACTGCTCTCGCAAACAGTTTCCGCTATAACAAAGAAATGATCCAATATTCTCTTCGTGTGCACCAGCTTGCTTATTGTCCCTGCAACATGGATCCTATGTGTTTACACGATGGGACTTGTCTCCTCTTCACGACCCCACATCATTATGTCTTCAGTCAATGTCGACCTTTACACTTTCCTAGCTTTCTTTACTCGGGTTCTAGTCAGATTGATAGAATAAAAGTCACTCAACCAAACCACTTGCAATATTTGCATAATAACCTAGAAAAAAACTTACTTATTGTATAGACTTTACTTTTAATGAGAATGGACTGAGAAACTACAATTGCAGTGGGTTACGCTTACCCACTCCTTTACTTAACACATTGTAAGAAGTTACGCTACTGCTACGCACTCTGCTCATATGGAAATTGGCTGAATGAATAAATATGACTGGCTACACTCTCAAAACATTACGAAATCCAAACTGGAAGTTAAGAAACTGACGTGTGCATGGGTGATTACTCTACAATGACCATAAGCTCGTAGCTCGAGTCTTCGCTCTTTACTGCGGAAGCGAGTGTCTCTTGAGAGTTATGTTGCAGGATCGATTTTGATATGTTAAAAGAAAAAAAAAAAACAATGAAAGCAAACAGAAGCGAAACAACAGGGACCCGATTGAAGCACACGAATGATTATCAGTCAGGCATGCGCAATGCAACTGGAAGTGAGAAACTATCTGATTTCTAATCTCTACTTTCCAGAGTTGCTCGGTTCTCGAGTACTGGCCATATGGGAACAAAGAACCTGGGTCTCAAGTTAAAGTCATCCCTTGTTACAGAAGGTCAATCATTTATATTTCGTTTCGTTTTGTAGCCGAAATTATCTACAGATTACCAATGAGAAGAATCCGGTGTTTGGTGGTGTTTGGTCACAAGACTGGGAAGACAGTTTTTGTATCTGGAAAATACACCTTGATAAAATTCCACTCCAACAGGGGAATTCAAAAGAGAGGACTTTTAATTAGGCTCGATTTCCGCCGCTCTCTCGTGTCTGGTCTACCCTCCCCGAGAAGAACGGCTGGACGCGTGAGCGGGAAACCATGTCTGTGACGTCAATTCATAATTTAATTTCATGCGGTGCTCGTGGCCGGAAACGTTATCTGATTACAACCTACGGCTCTAAACATTTGTGCATTTGCCGTTCTAATTTTTTGTATTTTGGCCTTTCCAACCTATTTTGTTTTACATTATTGCTGCACGAATGCTGTATTCTATGGAAGAGTTCGTTTTTTGAGTAGAAGAGCGCCGTTCGACTTTGGTTTAGCAAACTGGTCATGCATGTCAAGATCTGTCAAAGGTGACGTGTTGGTCTGAATGGTTTCTGCTGCAATTTGTCAGTATGTTTTGCTAGTCGGTTTGTTTTACCTACGATGTAGTTCATTTACAAAATAATTTTGTCGGGTTCGCCGAAGACTGGTGTCGATATCCTTATAAATCGTAATACTTCTGTTCGTCGCTTGAGCTCAACGTCTAGCTTGATCTGACTCTTTGTTGACTTTGTTATCTGACGTTCCGGAACTCAGAGATTCATACATTGGTGGCTGAAAAATGAACACATCTTGGCAATTGACAATCCTTTCTAGCGTTTTTCGTTGTGAATTTTTAAACTTTCGATATTAATTGTCCCTGAAGTCCTCTTGTATACCATTTATCAATTGCACATCGTCTGCCATCACGGGCCGCAATTCAAACTGGCGAGATAATTTATGCCCGACAAAAATCTGCGGGCGGTTATCTGATTGGTTTAGACTAACAAAAGAATCCTCACGCGTCCAGCCGTGCATTCGGGGGAGGAGCGCGGGCTCATTTCCCGAAAAGCGGCTGGTAATCGAGCCTAACTTTTAATCAGTTTCACAGCTGTTGTGCACTCTGTAAGAAATAATAATTCACTGGAGTTTAGAGCGCTTTTTAATTGAATGTCGAAAAAAACAAAACCAAAGTTATCACTGGCCAATCACTAAGGAGGCAGACAATCTAATAAGCCAATCTAATCAAAGTAATGACATGCAGCTGAGGCAAAGCGCGGGAAAAGGAGTGCGAGCGAGTTACAATTGTATTGGTTCTACTTCTGATTGGATGAAAAAGTTACGCGAGTTTTTTAAGCCAACCGTGTTGAGTAGTTGATGCAAAACCAATTGGTTAAACTGGTTTGATAGAAAGTTTACAAATAGAAGGTGCAAGGGTCGTAACTGGTGCCCTGTAAGGGACAAGCAGGGTATCTCTCTAAAATGCACTTTTTTTGGTCGATCTTAGTGTTGGAAGAAAACTTCATAAACTTAGTTTGATGTATAAAATGGCTTTAAAGCTAGCTCCTCCTTACTTATGCGATCCATGTCCAGATTTCGTTTCTGAAAGATCTTATTATAGTAACCGTTCTGCTAGGATTGTTTGCTTACCTTACATTCGTAATGTTGGAGATTCTAAACACTATTTTCAGTACTGCCCAAGTTTTGGTGCTTTGCGTGAAAAGCTCGGAAATAAATGTTATTGTGCTTCCGATAATCTTGGCAATAATGTTGTGTTTTATTTTTTCAGTAATTCCAGTCATTTGTTTCCTTGTCCTACCGTTTTTGTTAAAGTCTATTCCTTTGTGTATGTTTTGTTCAATCGTCTCGTGTGATATGCATTGTAAACAGCATAAGCCTTCTAGATGAGCTCTTTTAGTTCTTAGAACAAATGTTTGGCGAGTGTTTTGTATACATGTTGTAATTAACACTTAATTAATGATCGGTCCCGAGGGGAA
>JAHPZR010055987.1:55000-65000 GCA_019787425.1 Platygyra sinensis | reverse complement strand
GGCCTATGTTTGCCATTCATATTTTTTGTTGTTTTGTTAAGATTTTCCCAAAAAAATGTCTGATATAAAATGAAAACCAACTCAATCAGAAATTAAATTGAATAATCAAAGTAAAGTCAAAACTAAATTACTTAGATATCTTAAGTAAAGGCAAAACTAAATCAAAGAGACATCAAATTGGATAATCAAAGTAAAATCAAAATTAAATTACCAAGCAGTTAAAAATGCATCAAAAACAATTTATAAAGCAAAGCAACTTTAAAAACAAAGTGCAATCGAAACAAAGAATTGATTGATGTTAAAAAATAATTGGCTGAGAAAATGAAAATAAAAACTCTTTTCTGTCCTAAAACGAAAGCAAAATGAAACGCATTTGTCAAATAATTTCTAAAACAAAAGTAAAAGAAAAAGTAAAACGCAAGTCAATTTAAACTTCTGTCCTAAAACGAAAGCAAAATAAAACGCATTTGTAAAATAATTTCTAAAACAAAAGTAAAAGAAAAAGTAAAATTCAAGTCATTTTAAACCCACTGTGGCCTATAGTTGCCATAGCCCACAAGGCCTTGCGGTTTTCCCAGGAGCAAAATGGCCACTGCGTGGAAAAATTTCAAAGCAGCAATGAAGGAGAAAAGAACTGGTAAGAAGGGTGGTCGTGTGAGCCATGACATACTGGCAAGAGAAGAGGTTGTTATCCAACGGCTAAGCGCGGAAGTGTCAGGCAAAGCTCAAAAGTATTCACGTATTGGGCCGAGAGAATTTTTACCATACGACTACGAGGAGGTGACATTAGCTAATATTAAGACAGCCTGAAAAAAACATTTCGCGTCAATCATTGGAAATGACATGCTGTGTGATATCTTAGCAGGAGAGTGAGGTCCATCGTGCTATTCGTTGGACCAAATACCCGATATGAGAGTCGTTTATATTCGGTTCATCGAGCCAACTCAGTCCTCGTATTCCGCCACGAGTGGACACGAAGCTGCCGGCCCCGTGCAAGGTAAGAAAAGAAAACAAAAAGCACTGCCTAAGAGTGAGCCTTCACCCCCAAAAAAATAAGTCATGTGTCAGCGAAATGGTAGCCAAAAGTCTGTCAGTTGTTGAGATGCTCAAGCTCGGAAAAGTTATTCATGACAGATCTACAGAAATTATCCAGTTGTACACTTTCGACGTCAACCAAATGGGCTGGTCTAGAAGTCCACAAGAGGTTGAATTCGCCATGGAAAAGGAGCCTTTCGGAACTGGGGGATTCCGTAGAGCATTTCGAGCTACCAGCATAACAGCAGGTTTTCATAATTGTAAATGGGTCGTAAAGAAATATCTGCCAGCTGCTGTTGATAATATTAAAGTAGTAAAGCAGACAGTAGAGCAGCATACGAAAAAGGTCGTTCAAATGCACATGTTAGCTAAAAACATTGCTGCTAAGTTACAGGACGAACTTGTCAAAGAGGACGCTTTGTTGTTGTACGGAGAAACTCTAAAGTATAAAAAGGTGTTTATGGGTAAAATGGAAGGGGGTGAATTTGTCACTATTGAAGAATTCATTGAGGGGAGGTTCACCAAGTATGTAAACAACAATGGGGAATTGAGTATCAATGACTCAGAAATCTTGAAGAAAGCAGAAAGTCTTGCTTATTTTTCTTACGAGCGCTCTGAGAAGGAGTTTATGATACTAGACATGCAAGGCAGTGGATATCATCTCTTTGACCCTGAAAGAGCATCCAAAAAACTGATTGAAGATAAAGAGGTTTTATTTTCAACTGGAAATCTGTCAACTACAGCCATCAATAACTTCACTAGTGTGCACAATTGCAATATGTATTGTAACCTGTTAGGTTTAAAGGCCTTGTAAGTTAAAAGCTGTCTTTGAAACATAATTTGTCCTTCAAAAGATTAACACTAGGGTGTATGCATCAGTAAGCAGCTTTTGCCCAGGATGGGGCTTTCTTTGTTCTTTTGCAATTCCACATGCTAAAATCACGCATTATTGACTAGAAAAAGCCCCCACCTTCCATCTAAAACAAGAACTTGTGAACCAAACACCCCTGACCTCTAATTAGTTTAGGCTAAGCATTAAAAACAGTCCCTAGGGGTCCACCACTAGGTTTGCTACTGATGTTTACTCCTACATGCCTGACAAATTTTAACAAATGCCCTCAAGTCCCTGACCCCCAGTGGGAGGCCATTGATTAATGTATTACCTTTAAACTAAATACCCTTTCAGGCCTTTATATGCTACACTGAAGTGTAACCACGTTTGTCATGCAGGTTCTTTTTACAGTTGGTTTGTGTCCAAGTATTGCACCTAATAATACTTTGACATGATTAATGTTTTAGACAATTTATAATAGAAACTTATGGCATTCCACAATGCTGTTTTTCTAAAGTTTAACAGTGTTTAGTTATTTAATATAGTTATTTGGACAGTTTGAGTTATCAGTGATTAAAACAACATTGTGAAATTAGTTATGTAAAACATGTATAACCTTTGAAAACCATAAGATTGAATCTAGGCTTTAGACTTTAAAATGAGTTAATATTAAGTAGAATGAAAATTGCAAGCTTGTTACAGTATGTTGTGTTTGAGATTGTATGAGAATATCATGAACAAGCTGCGTTTTACTGTGTTTTGACTGTGTCAAAGTCCGAATTTTCCTGAAAAAAAGGTCTTGGACAGAGTAAACATATTTATTGCATTCTTTAATTGGAGAACACACCAGTTGGCTCCATGGGGGTTTGGACTATAGATAGGTGGCCAACGTGATATGGTGCCAGCATTTACAAAATAATTTAGACAATTGGTATGTAAAACCTATTATTACAAGCATACACTGAACAAGACATTTTGAAAATGTATAGAGCCAACTTCAAAAACAGTTGGAATTTTAGCTTCTACCCAAATACATATTAAGTGGGAAATTGTTCTTCAAGTACAAAAACGCATCCATGCAGTGTTTTGGCTCAACCTCTTCAGGGCATGGTATAAGGTTCTCGCAAGCTAACCGGAAGTTTAGGATGAAGAAAATCCGATGGAGTTTGTAGTTCCCCTGAGTGGGTAGCAACTTCCTTTAGCTGGTCTTCTGTCACAGGCCATCCTGAAAGAGAGCATGTCGGATAAATCGGTTTACAATAAATTATTGGGTTTTTACTTGCTAACTACTCAGTTTCAGTTGCATGATCAATTTTATTAGTGTTCCACTGTTATGCTTTTCTTCATCCTTGACAAATAGTGCAAACTGTCCTACAAATGTTACAATTCACAAGAAACAGTTTCTGGAAAGATTGAAGGGATGATCTAGATTGAAAACCATTGACACTTTAGAGCTAGTTTTTATGAACTCAGCATTGTATGAAGCAATGTGAATCAAAATGACAAGGAATTGCTTTCCTTCATGATTCTATTAAACTTTGCTTTTGTAAGGTACACAAAAACAAATCACTACTTTTAAAGGTAATTCGTTATAAAATTATATGATATAGGGTGAACCGGAGTTTCATTGCATGTGACAGAACTACTAGCAGCATCAATTTTATTGCTGATTGAAGCAAACTGATAAAGATTTTTTTACCGCACTCTTCCAACCCATATTCTTGTGGAAAGTTATAAATGTGATCCGGTACTTGTCTGTCTTCTGATTCTGTGAGTGTTCCAGATGGTTTCTCGAAATGAGTCTAGCTGTTTTTGTATGACCGGAATTAAAATGAAAGCCAACAACATCCTGACGGAAAATGGAAAAAAAAAAGAAGGTAAAGGTTATGTAATACCATAACTGGAACTTGCATTTGGATATGAACAAATTACGCCCAGGCCATGTTTTATTCTGTTATCAACAAACCTGACTTCATTCAAAACACTTAAGGAAACCATGTTTGTATTTTCTCACTTTTTTTTTTAGATAATTTACAAAGAGACACTAACAGACACCTTTGTCATGGGCTTTGATACTTTTTTGGCCCCAAGTATGGTTAAACCGCTTGTAGATCCATCTGAATCCCTTCTTAAGCTACAAGTCACCAAGGAAGATGTCCTGTGCAATCTTATTCTCAGAGGATAAACCATAAGCAATACTCTCCACTATTTTTACAAAATATGCACCTTTCTCTACATTGGGAACGCATGTCATCCAACAAAGACAAATTAGATAATTACCTATGGGTCTCATTGTGTGGGTCATATAGGCCTTGGTCTTTCAGCATACAGAGCTGCACTTTAAAATATCTTTCTAATCTCTCATGTAACTCCCTCCACCAACGCTCGATCTGTCAATTAATTAGACACTACAATAAGTATGAATGTTAACAGTTGTCTTTACATGTGTATTACACCACTTCTTGGCTTCTTCTTGATGTATACTACACATAATATACACAAACATATATCTTTATCTCAAACCAAAAATTTGTTATATAGTATCTACCTGATTTGCTGTTGATGGTCCATACACAACTGTATCAGTTGGTTCTATGTCGCCATGGTTTTGTCTTAGAAATGCCTGCATGGTGGCCATAATGCCAGTTTCACTACCTCTGTCAACTCTTATGATTGACGGCAATTTCCTAGATTTGTACAGGTACTCCAAATACCAGCGACCGATAAGCTCTGGATCAGAGTTGGTCACCCGTACTCTCAACCATAGCAATTTACGACTTGCGGTATCAATGCTGCCATAAACTGCAAGTGGGAATGTCCTGTTCTGATATCCCATTAATTTATTATGACCGTCCATGGAATACACCCAATTAACTCCTTTTGTCGTAAAGTGCCCCTTAACTTTCTTATTCCTCTTTGCGGGACATCTTGCTGCCAGACCATCAGGGTCGAGGTCAAACATAACATCGTGCACTAAATATCTAGGTACATTGAGCATGTACCCTTGCCTTAACTTATTTTGCATTGCTCTATACCCAAGAGGGCATCCAGGACCGTCAAGTTCATTCTTGATTGCTTCCTTTACTTCCTCAACCGAAATTCTCGTGTCAGAAAAATGTATATCGAACTCTCGAGGTCTTCTATCAAGAGTACGAAGACTCTACGCATACTGTGGAATGTCTCGTACGAGAAAGTGTAATATTTCTTCTCTTCGCAACCCTCGACTGACGTTTGTCTCCATGTCTTCCCTTAGTTTTGCGTCAGATCGCCAGGTGGGATTTCGAACATTGGAAGCCATCTTGTTATCCCCCTAGACTATTTCCCAGTTCCCCGCCCCTTTTTAAAATCGCAAAGCTTTGTGGGCTATGGCAACGATAGGCCACAGTGAGTTTAAGTTGACTTGAATTTTACTTTTTCTTTTACTTTTGTATTAGAAATTATTTTACAAATGCGTTTTATTTTGTTTTCGTTTTAGGACAGAAGTTTAAATTGACTTGCGTTTTACTTATTCTTTTACTTTTGTTTAGAAATTATTGACAAATGCGTTTCATTTTGCTTTCGTTTAGGACAGAAAAGAGTTTTTATTTCATTTTCTCAGCCAATTACTTTTTAACATCAATCAATTCTTTGTTTCTATTGCACTTTGTTTTTAAAGCTGCTTTGCTTTATAAATCGGTTTTTGATGCATTTTTAACTGCTTGGTAATTTAATTTTGATTTACTTTGATTATCCAATTTGATGTCTCTTTGATTTAGTTTTGCCTTTACTTAAGATATCTAAGTAATTTAGTTTTGATTTTACTTTGATTATTCAATTTAATTTCTGATTGAGTTGGTTTTCATTTTATATCAGACATTTTTTTGGGAAAATCTTAACAAAACAACGAAAAATATGAATGGCAAACATAGGCCACCATACTCGTCTCAATTTCAATGGAGATTGCCCGTTACGGAAGTAATCATTTCAAGGGGAAAATCACTGAAATGAAGGTTTAGGATGACGCACTGAACGAGGCGCAGATACAAACATCGATAACACAAGGTAGCTGCACCTTTCCCGTAATCGTTGTTTCTTTAACCTCGTAAATGATTCCCTTAATTATTGAAACTCCCGTCATTGTACAACGTCGCAAGAGGCAGCGGACACCCATATCTCGATACGGTTTCGCAAACAACGTCTCATTAGATGACAAAAGAAAACATGAATAGAAGCGGAGAATGCATCCGCTCGCCAAAAGTCACATACACTATTCGTTTTTTGTTTTCTTTTTTCTAACACCATTAAAAGCAATGTCTTGGCCACCTGCTAGAGCAGGGGAAAACAAAGGACATCAGTTTTCTTTCGGCCACCTGAGCAATGAATGAAAGAAATTTTTGTTCTTAAATGATAATCTGTTGCCAGGATCACTTAGAACTTCAGCACACAATTTGACCTTGCTCCTCAAATACCGTGTATATAATAATGTTATGTTTTATTTTTAGCATTAATTTGTCAACTAGAGCTACGCTTTGACGTAACTTTTGCTATCATTACAGCAAGATGTGAATTAATATCAACTGGCAAGGTTCAGTCGATGAACATTTAGGGTAAAAGGTCTTTATTTCTAACCTATTAGTTCCACCAATGGTAACATTCCCAGCTGCTTTGTTAGCAATACAAGGAGGCGTGCTGTCATGTTCAGCCAGAGGAACTCCTCCCATTTTCGCAGCACTGACACGGACCTCTACAGTACTGGTGAATACAACAAACACTGCAACCATCCGTTTTTACAAGGATGGAAACTACACCTGCCAGGCCATCAACCAGTATGGAAGAGACATGAAAGAACTCCAAGTCAATTTCAAAGGTAAGAGGTTTTTTTTTTTTTTTTATTTTATTTTATTTTTATTTTTTTCTGGCCTAATCTCTCTTTTCTTGTCAAATAAAGTACAATGCTTCGGCGTAAGTCCCTCGTAAACTTCGAGGAAACGCCCTGTAATGGCCCTGTGGGTCCAAAGTGCTAAGCCCCTGAACTGCCAAGATCGACGGGTCGGAAACTATAACTTAAAGCTAAGTTCCATGCTGTCCCTATTAGGTATCAAAGATTTGTTTCTGACTATTAATTCGTTAACCATAGCGCCGGTCTCTTGATTTAACTGACATCTCGTGTAGTGATCCCACTCATGAACATATTATGCTGGCCAAAACGTTGAAGACACTGTTATTTTTCCATCAAAATCGGAATCCAATTCACTCCCCTCCCCCTCTGGACAATGCTGGGTGTCAGGTGTGAATGAATGGCAAGTGATTTAATAAAATAACTGAGGTAGTACGCGCTCTCATTGATTGATCGATATATAGCTGTGTTTAGATGAGCGCATGTTAACACGATTGTGACGCTTTAGGCTCGCACGTTTTTTTTTTTTTTTTAAGAATTATTGTATAAAAGCAATAGGGTACTTTTTCAGTGCTTACGTGGCTTCATCCAAGAACCAAGACGTATTTAGTTTCAAGTTTTGCAACCTTAGACTTGGGTATCGGTTTTGAGTAACTATTTTGTATTCTCCCAGCCCCTCGTGTAATTAGATGAGCCTACATAAAAACTAAAAAAAGTATTCATAGCTAAATCTAAAGCTCGATGTCCAAAACTTTAAAGACGTCCATGAAAACAGTCTCATCTCATTGTATACACGACTTTATAATACAACAGCGCATTAAACTAAAGCAAACAATATTTCTCATCTTTCATATCATGCTAAGTTGGATTTAGGGTCGGAGTATTTAGCCCGTTGCTACTGGATGCCCATTCCTCTAAAATGTTGTTTAAAATATACTCTTTGTAACGAAGAAGAAATATAACAAAAAACCTACTTTTGGTACTTACAGCGTTTGGCCCAGAGATCGGCTTTCTGACCAGTGAAGGATATCCTTACAGCTACCCAAGGAATGCGGACATTAACTCACCTGCGTATCCCATTCCTGAAGGCTGGTTGATTAACATTTACTTTCAGGATTTTGATGTGGAAGATAGTCCAGCTTGCCGGTTAGTGATATAGCTGTGGTAATCGAGTGTATCAGTGTGTGTCTAATGTAGCGTATAGCGACATGTGATAGTGTTACGCTTCTGGTAAAATTATCTTTTGGATCCTTTGATTTTCTCTTGTCCGGGGACTGGATATTTTCCCAGCCCCGCAAAAAGTACACTGCATTTGTTTGCCTGATGGGTTTGGTCTTGCATTATGCATTGTTTTCTTGTTTTCTTTTTTTTAAACAAATGTAGTCCTTCGTAATGCTAGCGTTCGTTTTACACTGAACTATTTCGATATGGGTGTTATTTTTTCATGTATCATTACTTTACTTCCCAGTTTTAGCAGATGATAAAGTCTTTAACGTGACTTGTTTGTGAGGGGGCATTCTTTTCCAAAATAATTTCAGTACGAATGATAGTTTTTACGCGTTATTTTATGGCGTAATTTCATTACGCTGTTCAGGTAAGGTAATTTTCAAGTAGTCGTTCACCCATTATGTATATCACAACAAAGTCTTTCCAACAGACGTCGGGAACCGGTAAGCGTGGAGGATGAGAAGAAAAGTATAGATAAAACGGCCAGTGCCGAAATCAAGAGCTTATAAAACTAAATGGCCGTGTACGTTGCATAAGGAATGGAAACAACATCAGTTGGTGAAGTGCTGTACCACTAAAGAATGATTTCAAACGCTGGACACGGTCTCAACTACTGCTTGTCAAAATTCGTAAAAGAAGCAGGCAACGCTTCTGGGGAACGCTATTCTTCCCGTTAGTTGTACTCAATAGGTCATTTCCGAGTCCCTTATGCCTCTGCTTCAAAACGAGTCCAAAACCGAAACCATTGTTATAAAAATGAATTTCATTGTATGAAATTAAACCTGTATTTGGAACTTATCTTCATATGAAGGGTTTCACGCTTAGACTAGTTTTGACAAAGAGACAATAAATACTCCTTGTACATGTCTTAAGAGGAACTACAAAAAAGAAGTGCAGTTGGATAACATTAATACATAATTTTATCAGTGGTACACATCACTCTCCCTGGAGAATGGTAAACTGTACTTCATTGGGTATCCAAACGCACGTACGTGATTTGGTATACATTCAATGATTGGTACCTGACTTAAATTAATGAATTAATATATAGATTTAGGTCTCCCTAAAAGCGGAGCTCCTGTAGCCCGATTAGGCCAATCCAAGATAAGATTGAATTTTGATTTTAGTTTTGTAACTTTGCGGTGGAGTTTGTTTAGGGTTCTTCTATTATGAGTTTAATAATCACAAATCCGATACACAAAACAAAAGCACTGGAAAATTTGAACCATTTACAGACTTTACGAATGTCTGTAAATCCTGAATTTACAGACTTGGTACTTTTCCTGATTAAAAACAAAATGTCTGTAAATTTATTTTACAAACATTTTATTTAGTTTTTAGTTCTGTTCATTTCAAAATGTTTGTAAAATGTTTGTAAATTACAGCAGCTAAAATAAGAGGATAGGAGTCATAATTTACAGACTAAACAAAATCTTCTCAGAATGCTTGTAAATTTACTACTTACAAAGATTTTACAGGATTAGTCTTATCATGTAAAATCTCTGTAAATTGACATAGTCGGGGCACCATAAAATCTCTGTAAATTGACATAGTCGGGGCACCATAAAATCTCTGTAAATTGACATAGTCGGGGCACCATAAAATCTCTGTAAATTGACATAGTCGGGACACCATAAAATCTCTGTAAATTGACATAGTTGGGGCAACATAAAATCTCTGTAAGTTGACAGAGTCGGGGCACCATATAATCTCTGTAAATTGACATAGTTGGGGCAACATAAAATATCTGCAAAATCATTCATAAAGCCACCTGAACATCAATACACTGTTTTTTTTTTTTTCTTGAGCTACTGAAAGTGTGGCTAATAGCACAGTTACAGAAATGAACGAAGCATGTGCCTTGAGGATCACATCAAGTAGCGCCTTGACAAAAACGGCCAGCTCGCACAAAGATAATAACAAATTACATATTCCACCGGACACGCGTACGCAAGCTGTATATGAAGCAATTCCCGGCAGGAAGTCTGAATCTTTCTAGAGTTAACGACTAAGATCGATAATAATGGATG
>JAHPZR010055987.1:10000-50000 GCA_019787425.1 Platygyra sinensis | reverse complement strand
CCGAAATGACGTCAGAAGCCAACTGGTCCCATTCTCCGCTATTCCTCTGTTGTGAACATGGAAATGTGCAAAATTATAGACTTTGAAAATTCGTAGAAAATTAACAAAAATAGCTACAAGGATATTTTTTTCGCAGTGGTACTCAGGAGAAAAAGGAAATTTATATTAGCGAAAAAAAATTTGGGGGTTAGTGGCACTTTAAGGAGGTTGAAGGAAATAAGGGGAGATAAATTACCCGAAAGGACGTCGACAAAGGTCTTATCATAATAAATACATAGGCAATGAATAGGCCCTTTGCACGATCCAGTCACATGGTACGGAACAAATTATAGTGGGAGATTCAAAACAAAGGAAAGTCGGGCTGGACTGGCAAAGAAAAGGCAAAGAATAACTGATATCTTACATTTCGCTCAAGTTAATTACTCCCACAATCCCACTCCATTTGAGGTTTTACCATTGCCAAGATTATGACGTCATTAGACACGTGTCCACCATAAAAATATCACTCTTAAGAAGGACTGGAGATCCCCATTTATATTTACTTTTGGTCTTCCTAGGGCTAAAAACAGCGTTGTTTCTTTTGAGGGTTTTCAAATAACTTCACTAAAATTCAAAGTAGAAAAGTATTGATCCTCCTGCGATTTTACTTTCTTGATGTATAAGAAGCTGAAAATTAGTATTCGTACAAATTTTTTGCTCAGAATGTATCCTTGGTTTTGTGATAGACGACGCTTTTGAAAAAAAGTGACTTATTTCGGGGAATTTGGGTATCTGAACAGTTCATGTATTAAAAAGAAGTGTTATTTCAATGTTCTTGAATTGCTCGAATTGCACTCCACACATGTCCAATACACCAGCACTGATTCTGTCAGCAATTTTGATTTACGGACCGTAAAAGCAGTTAACCTTAAACATTTTTTTTACACGGTCCGTCATATCGGTCAGTTCACCAGGCATGTATCTAATTAAGGACGTGGCACCCTGACCGTGAAGAGTAGTTAGACATTAAAGAGTGTGCTGTAGCCGAAAGGAAACAAGCAACCTAAGTGCCGATAATGACATGCAAGTCACGGGCCGTACTTACGGGCCGTACGAACTCAGTACCCTCTATAGAGCTAAGAACATTAGAGCAAAGCAGGGATACATTTTAAGTGTCAATAATGACATGCAATTAACAGGCCGTAAACTCTTCTTTATGGACCATCAGGAACTTTACAGACTGTACCAAATCTACAGACCGTAAGCTCGATTCACGGACCAGTGCGGGTCTATTGGACAACGTGATTTTCGAAAAGGCCGCAAAACCATCTCCGTCCGCACGCATTCAAACGCAAAAGCGGCGTTTTAATCTTAATTCTTCTGGTTGAAGAGCTTTTTGAAAAGCTTCCGCTTTCGTGATGGATAAGTGTTGATGGTAGGCCAAACCGTAGAAATAGAGCGCCGCTTTCAAATTTCACCGGCGTGGTATGGACGAGCCCTGAAAGCCGAAGATATGAAACTTTCAGCTTAAATAGACGCCACGATCGTGTCGAATAAGACCTATTATTTTATGCAGTTGTTTGATTCTGTAAATATATGATGATGGTATCAAATTTTACGTGTTTTGTTCGCTAGTCTTAAATTTTGCAACTTTGTGAATTCGCGAAAACGCAAAAATACAGGCGCGTGAAAATAAGTACGAATAGTTCTCTAAATTGTCCCTAAGTTTTCGATTTATTTTTATTTATTTAACTTCGCCTAACTACAATCTTGTACATGAATTAAAAGGAAAATTATTAGGCAGGGAGACCACTACAGCGTAACCAATTACAGTGGATCCCTCATTAGTCATGATTGCTGCATTGAGTTTGATTGCTGCATTGAGTTTCAGTTTCACGATTGCTGCATTGAGTTTGAACTGAGATCTGCAAACTTTTAGGATCGCTGAGAAATGATGAGCTGAATTTTAAACTGATATCGGAGCTGATTGCGGCGAAAATTAAACTGATAACCGAGATGTCTCTCCCTTATGAAGTCACTGTACAGACACTGTAAGATTGTTTCTACAAAAACATGTGGACCGTGTCCAAAGCTTGGTATGCTCAATTACAGGGTATATTTTTATCAAATATGTAGTGACATCTTTTCTAACTGGATGCACGGATAAAAGTCGCGATTATTCTGCGAGTTGTGTAGTATTCCAGAAAAAAACGACTAAAGTAAAATGTCCACAAGTAATACCTGTCAAACCATAGATTAAAGGATATAACATGCTTTACATGATATCATTGGCCTACAAAATTTCTTATTTTCTTTCTACCAATCATAATCCAGAATTACCATGCCGAGTGTAATTTGCACTTATTGTTACACTTTTTGCACAGGTGTTACACTTCAACTGCACTGCTCTCAGCCAGTCAGAATCAAGTAATTTTTTCATGTGTGTTATTTTATTTTTAAGCGTATTTGGGTCAAAAGTTAGTCATTGCAATTCATCTCGCTTTCGAACAAGAAGCTAGTTGCTCAAGCTCCGCTGTCTCTCAAGCAAGAAATTTATTATTATTGTTATTATTATTATTATTATTATTGTTATTGCTATTGTTATTGTTATTGTTATTATTATTATTATTGTTATTATTGTTATTATTGTTATTATTGTTATTATTGTTATTATTATTATTATTATTATTATTATTATTATTATTATTACTATTATTATTTAATTATTTATTTATTTATTTACTTTTTTTGTGTTTATTACCTTAAGGATTATACCCATAGGACCCGCAAATATTTTATGAATTTTTTCAAGTATTATATCACTTTACAGCTGATACTTTTTCTCTTTTTAACTTAGTTATGGAGTAACATAGCGCTGAAACGTCGTTCAGTTTTATAGATGTGTTTTAAATATCGTGAAGCGTTTTACTTTTTAATCAATGCAGTTGTTATTGACAGGGAATAATTGTGTTTACTAATTGGAATTTTTTTTGACACGTCTCAAGAGTGTCTCATGAGTTTCACAAGTTAATACGTATGGTTTCAGTGGTTTGGTGTAAAACATCATTTACCTTTCTTTGTTGTAGCAAAGACTTTTTGAGAATTACGGACGGGGTGGACAAAATATTTGGTGAGTACTGTGGTAACAAGACCGTCGGCCAAGAACTTCGTGTGATTGGAGACCGTGTGAAAATAACATTTCACTCAGACGGAGAGATTGAGCGAAGAGGATATCTGCTAAATTTCACTCTGGTTTCATTGTCCTCGTTTTCTAGCGGTAAGTGAGACCATAAAGAAGCTGATAAAACTTAAGAGTACTCCTTCCCAGGGGTAAATCTAGGGGGAGGGTGCAGGGAGTGTGCACCCTCCCCTTTCCTCCCTGGTCTTCTCCTTGGTCGTCTTCCCTCCCCTATCCTCACTTACCTCCGTGGTAAGGGACGATGTGTCTTGGGTGTGGTAATTTTCAATTCGCGGAAAGAGAATTTTGTTATTGACTGCCATGTTTTGTCGTCCAAATTTAGTAAAGTGATCGGCCGCTAATTTTTTAGGTGTAGTAAATTTGAGTCCTCTTTCGGTATGAGGGTGATAGTACCTCTACGCTGGGATATTGACATTTATGTTTCTCTACAAGCCGCATTATAGCAATTGATTATATCCCCACTCAGTACTTCGAAAAAGCAATTATAGAACTCCAAGGTAAAACTGTCCTCATCTGGAAAAGGTTTTTAAAACCTCGTTACAGTCCTCCAGAGTATTTTTAGCTCCTCTTATTGTAAGTCTTGCAGCTGAGACATTTCCAAGTTGTGAAAAATTTTTCAAACCGGTCGTCTTCAATACCACCATTTAAAGTGTAGACGTCTCTATAGAGGTTTTCGATTTCTTTCATTATTTCATCGGTTTTGTGAATATGTTTTCCGTTCGAGAGTTCCAGTTCTGCTATTTTTTCCGTTATAAGTTCTCTTTTCTAGATTAAAAAATATTTCGTAGGTTTCTCACCTTTTTCTGTTCACCTGGATTTGGAGCCTAGCATTAAACCGTTCGATTTTTCCTTACAAAACAAGAGAAGTTGTTGTTTTAGAGTTTCCTTTCCGTGTAGTACTTTTTGAGATTTCCAACATTTTCAACAGGTATTTCACGTCGGTTGGTCATAACTTGGCAACACAAGTACCAAGTTCATCCCACAGATTCAATGAATATTTGTCACCTAATAACAATTTCGGTTCTGTCTTCTTTGATCCAGTCTCGCCAGATGATATCGAACGTGAGATTTTGTCTATTCCTAAAAACAAATCTTATGGTCTCTACTCTTGTTCGACTCGTATTTTATCCTGTTCTAAGCATATTTTATCTGGTCCTCTCGCAGACATATTTAATATGTCTTTACAGAAAGGTGTCTTTCCATCCAAATTGAAAGAGGCAAAAGTTATCCCTCTCTATAAAAGCGATGATAAGTCGGAACCAGGCAATTATCGACCAATATCACTACCAACTTTTCCACACTGGTTTTTTTGTGTTTTAATGGTTTTATGTGGTTTCTTGAAATTATCCTTTGTTGGAAAAAGTGCCTTTTTTCCAAAATGGGTTTGTGGCAATTCCATGTTTGGGATTACAATTTTCCAAAGGTGGAAAACACTTTCACTTCAACTTGAATGAGAATGGAAAACATGATTTCCAATCATGGTTTTGTTGATGTAATCTTCATTTACCAAAGGTGGAAACTGGTCTAAATTAAATTTCAGCAGTTGTGGAAAACGGAATGTCCCCATAAGGTTTGCCACTTTTCTATGCATGGATTTACACATTTCCAAAGAATAAAAAATGTCTTCATTAAAACTCAAATAATGTGGACAATGTAGTCTCCAAACTTGGATTTGATATATCCACAGATCAGAAGAGCTGCTTTCCAAATGTGGAAGAATTGATTTCCAAAATTGGTTGGTACATGTAGATTTTTTCCATGTTTGGAGCCTTGGTTTATAATGTGGAAAACTCATAGGTAAATCCAAAGGGATTTTACAGAATAAAAGTAACATGATAAAACCACATACAAGATCTTCAACCTTTCTACATTGCTTAAATGAACATCTCAACGAATCCAGAACGTTTACTATTTGAGAAAGTAGTTATAAATACAGTGCAGTTATGCAGTTATGTAATGTAAACAATGTCAAACCCAAAATGAGCTTAGAGAGGGTTGTGGGTTTGAACACCTACAATGGCCTTAAAATGTCAGCTTTTCCACTCTACTCAGGTCTGATAAACATTTAACAAATTGACGTCAGTTTTTTATGCGTCTGTCCTGTTATTGATCATGAGTTTCGTCATAACATTGTCAAAGTAGCTGTGGATCCACGAGGCGATAGCCGAGTGGATCCGCAGACTACTTTGACAATGTTATGACGAAATTCATTGTCCATAACAGGACAGACGCATTAAAAACTGACATCTATTTGTTTCTTACGATAACAAATTGTCGAATTGCCCGCTCTCGCTCGCTGACGCGTCGAATGAATTTCAAATTCATGTGTCTGTCCGCATATTGACAATAAAATTTAACCAATGAGCGCGCGTAAATTTCTGTAGTTATCGTAAAAATACTGATGTACTGATGTGTATTAACACTGTTTCAAATTTAACCGCTTAACAACAAGTAATTTCTTCGGTGCTCACAGATGTTTTTCCACCTGTACACCTATGATGCTTTTTTTTTTAACGGTCCTAAGCACCACAACTTCACAGCTTGATAAGTCATGAACAATGCAAAATGCTGGTTTTGGGTTTAACACACTACAATGACCTTAAAACGTCAATGCCCTCTCTAGTGAGGTTTGCTATATCTGCAGCATTTTTGAATGAGATGTATCTGTGCGTGTATAATGCATTTGCAATGGCACGGACATACGTGTTTTTATTTTGGCCTCTCAATAATGTCAAGTTAAATAACTTCTTCAGTGATCGCAGATGTTTGTCCACTTGTACATCGCTGATGCGCGCTGTTTTTGGTAAGCACAGCTAGAACCACAACTTCACAGCTAGTTTGCGTCATACCTACAGGAAAGAATGTGGAAGTCCATTACTGTCTGAAGACTTTAAAAACTATCTCAGTTAAACAGTTTTAACCCATTGACACCTGAATGAATTGGCCTGCAACCCTCCCATAGTTCCCTGGCGTTTTTTGAAATATTTCAGAATGATCGAAATCAAAAAAACAAACCATATATGCAGTAACCACAGACACAAGATCACGTTTCAAGACATCGTTTATTTAAAGTTGAATACATGAAGGGCCACAATATTAAAAAAAATTCTAACAAAAGGCGAAAAAAAAAAAATTAAAAGTCACAAAGTGCGATGCTAGTAGAGAGAAAGGCAAGCTGTCATGTTGCAAATGCCTTTCTGGGTACATGTAGATTGGAGGTAAATTGGCTCATATCCAGGCTGAAAATCTCCAAAATGTTCACAAATGTGTTTTTGTTAAAAAGCTGCAGGAGTTAATGAGTTAAAATACTGTATTTATCAGAAATACCACTTCAACTGTGCATTGTGGTGCAAATATCTTCTGGCAAGTTACATGAATAGATTGAGGATAGATGTTCCTGTTAAAGAGTGTTGGTTGTACATCATACTTTACACTAACCTGGGTGGAGGTAGTCTGCATACATTTTGACCTTTTTCATAGATGCAAGTGCCTGACTTAAAGGAGGTTAAGAACTTGAGCTGCTACTTGAATTCTCAACACTTTCAGTGTCAACATTATTTGAATTTGTCTCTGAAGTAGCCCCCTTTTGGATCTCAAAATCTTTTGAACTTCTTTGTCGCTCCCTCATATGACCCATGACCATTTCTCTAATGGCATTTGCACCAAATGCGCACTGTGGGAAAACATATTTGGATGAATCCGTACCTTCACTTAAACGTTTCACAAAATTATTCAGCTTTACAACTTGTTCCTCTTGGTAAGGTGGGAAAGAAGGAATTTCTTGATCAACTGGCAATGCCTTTTTAATTTCTGCGACTACCATCTTCTTCCTGTCAAAAAAATAGTAACAAATAAGAAAGCAGATTTATAATATTTACCACATTTTTTTAATTCCCTCCTCATACCTTCTCCCGTCGGCTTATACCTTAGGTAATTAATTTGATCCTTTAAACCTTAATTTAATAGACGACAATAACGTTTAAGGATTAAATTAATTATCCTCCATTCCAAGGTTGCTACTTTAAGTAAAAATATCTTACTTTGCGTTATAAATCCGCTTCTCTTTACAAGTCAGTTGCTTCTTTTCATGATGTTTTAACAGCCTGTCAGATTTTGATAGCTGAAGTTTTGTTGCAGTAAGAGGTAAAGCTGATTTAATGGATTGTGTGGTCCATGTTCAAGATTAAAACGAATTTTAATTCACGTTTGTGAATGACTAGAGCACTTAAATTAAGAGGTACATGTAACCTGACTACAAAATTAAAATCATTTTGTCCTCTGCCTATTTTCAACTGATGTAAGCTCTCAGAAGATATACTTTGTTTAGAAGTTTAGAAGATACCGTTCCGTGATGTTGATCTAGGCAAAACATACCACCTGAACCATAAACATGAACCTGAAAGTAAATCTAACCTGTTCAACAAGACTCCTAAATTTGTCCTGCTTGCCTAATGTTAGCAGTCCAAGGGGCTCCATACTATCAACATTAGTGACTCGTTCACTGAGCAACGTTACCCCTGTCATTTCTTCGGTTAGAGATTTTTCAGCAATGCCTTCTTCAAAGACTTCCGATGCCCACTTTTTTACTCTTTCCCTTGACCAGTCTAATGTAAGCAAATCAAAATAAATTAATCAAATATAACATTTTTTGTTTTAGCGCAGAAGGTTTGACAAAAATATAAGCTTAATGCTACTTAATATCGTGCCAAAAAATGTGGGCGCTAAAGAAGGCAATTGCAAGCTTTATAGTACCTATTTTCCATATGTATAACTCTCCAGACGTTTTAGACACTAATGAAGGCGAAAATAACCTTTCTTTCTGGTCAACGTAAACGAACTGAGAGACCGGGCAAAAACAAAGTAAAGAAAAAAAAAATACAGAGCATTCCCACTTGACTTGATAAATGACTTGTGCTTATAACTGGTCAATACTGAAAATCTGCCATACCTTCTACCTTTCTTTCGTCATTATCATTTGATTCAGTATCATTCATTTTCAAGCAAAAAAAAATATATACGCAGAAGTTTTTGAACCACACTTTTTAGAAGAGAACACACCAGCGGCACTCGCGCTACCGTGTGGGATAATTATGGCGGGAACGTATCAAGCGCTGTCTTGATAGGATGTTTTCGATGACGTCGAAAAAACCGCTGGCTAAGATAATTGCCGTGAGCTGCGGCCAAGATGGCGGATGACACGGAGTTGTTTCCTTTATGATAAGCCCTTCGTAAATGCTCTCAAAATCCTGCAATTCATGTACACTGTTATTGTAATAACTGCGACGGCAAAGCAGTGAGTCGGAGGACACAGCTAAATCATATTCGACTGCAAGAAAAGATAATAAAGATATGTACGATCGAAAACTATGACGCGATGACAGATGGAGATGTGGAAATGGCTACCGAATCGAAGGCAAGGCTTAATTTGTCGTGTTTATATTTCGCAAGCAAACGACTTCGACTTCTTAACAGTTATTGTCTATTCAATCATTAAATGAAGAAAAGTGTTTGTCTTTTATTATTACACGATTACATATTGTTGTTATTAGATTTTTATTGTAGTTAGCTAGATAGATAGATAGTCCAGTAACTTAATTAACTGATGGAAAAACCGTATGTAAATAAAGTTGTCTTATCTTATCTTATCTGATCTGATCTGATCCGATTCGATCCGATCCGATCCGATCCGATCCGATCCGATCTGATCTTAATGTTAACCAAGTTTGGAAAAGATACTTTCTATTGAGGAGGTTTGTGGTCTTCCTCAATGGAAAGTATCGTTTTCAAATAATAATGCCTTTCGCGGTTAATGGATACAAATCCAGGTTTGGATTTTGAATTCTGCAAGTTCTTACAATATGGAGAACTTAATAACCAAACTGTTCTTGGATATTTGTTAAACCCTATTTGGCTTATTAACCACAATCCATGGTTGGAAATTGTTCCATTCACACATGGTAATTAAAATCTCCACAAATAATTTGGAAAATAATTAACCTTACATGGATATTCTTTGGAGATCAAAATTCAGTGGTAAATATCCATGCAAAATCTATAGAGTTTCCATGTCTGGTTTTCCAGGTTTTATGGATATTTCAAAATCCAATGGTTAACCACATAAAATTTGATGTGGAAAATTGATTATTTTTTTTTTTATTTTTTTTAGTAAATTTCATGTGCCGCACGCTTGCACAAGTGACACATGCGCTCTAGAGACCAGACGGCTATTTGTGACTGAACGAGGAAGAAAAAAGAGAGCCGAAACCTAAACCCAGGCCTCACTGCCTGGGTAATGAGTTTGGGAAACGATGCAAATTTGAAATTTTGCAACACACTCTACTAAGAATTAAATTCTTGAATTTTCCATCGAGATCGCCTCTTTTGAATGACGTTAAGCCTGTTAATGCCCAAAGGACTTTTTATCTCGAATAAGTAAGGATTCGAACCTGGTACTTTCACTTAGCAAGGAAGGGTGACGGGAGACCACTTGAAATCAACTTAATGGGAGGCCTGTTTGAGTTTGTGTAGGGAACCATAGTTTTCGATAATTGTTCCTTGCGTATATGACTTTTTTCTCTAATAGGCATGGAACAATTAATAAAAACTTTGGTTCCCCACCCAAACTCAAACGCGCTATTCTTGTAAAGGGAAAGTACCAGGTACAGAGCTTTTGGTCATAGAGCGTTAGTGAAAATTCTTGCCACGGGGTAGCCAGCGTAACTGGGAAGAATCGTGAGTTAGTGCTTTTTGGGGGTGGATCCGCCATTATTTTCTCACGAGAGCGAAGCCCACGAGCGAGGTGCTCATATGTACTGCCTATTTCCTCCCTGCCAGGAGGGAATTCGCGAACGGCGAGGCCCTGAGCGAAATTTAACTCGACTTCTCGGCAGTTCCCTCGCGAGTTCACTCTCGCCCTTGCTGCCGAAACAAAATCCCATCAGATACTAAGGCTAGGTATTGGGAGTTATACTAGACTGTTGGCAGTCGGTTTTTGCGTAAGGGTCACTTAGACGGTTACTTTTAAGACTATAGTGTCATAATCCCTGTAGAGTTTTGAATTAAGTCACGTGATTTGTTCGAGTCTAATTATAAGAACGTGTTCATGATATAACACCCACTATCCTTTGTCGAGTGGTGGGGTATCCAAAAAAACAAGGTGCACTTTTCCCTTGTGGCCAGTCCTTAGGTATCTCTGAGGCTATTCGAGTCTCTTGCTGAAGAAGATTCGACACCAAATGGCCAACTCCAAAAGGCATGTTAAGATGACCACAGAGATCCAACTCGGAAATACCTGTCTTATAGAAAACTTTTACTGCTATCGTATTTTAACGTTTCTTGTGCCGATATAAATAATGGGCTTATTTTTTCTTAGCAATGCTAGAACCTGTCGCCTTCTACCCCTTAAATGCTAGCTATGAAGCAGCAGAAAAAGAGAACAGGCCGCCAAATGGAATCCTGGGAGATGTTGCGATTACAAGCGGACCCTACAATGAACCAGGCGGAGCGTACATGTTTTATGGAACTGTTAGCAGCTACATCGAGTTTCCGAATAAAGAACGCCTGGACACTCAGTTCGCAATCACACTGATGTGCTGGGTTGAACCCGGAGGCCAAGATGGACCACTATTCAGCTACGGAGATTCTAATTGGGGAGTACGTATGTGGATTAAGGAAGGCAAACTATTTTTTCGAATCGTCGAGCGCAGCTCTCTTAAGCAACTTACCGGAATAAGGATTCCTGAAGTTCTTTCAGTAGGAAAGTGGGTTCATGTTGCAGCAAGTTACGATCACGGCAGCGGAAGTAACTCGCTGTATATCAATGGACATTTGAGAGCCTCGCATAACATTGGCAGAGGTTATCAGATTGCAACCAATGCCCCGAAAGTTCGAATGGGGAGTGCCAGTTGCAGAGATGAGGAGAATTTCAAAGGGAAAATCGCGGAAATGAAGGTTTACGACGTCGCACTGAACGAATCCCAGATACAAACATCGATAGGACAAGGTAGTTGCAATTTTCCCGTAATTGTTGTCTCTTTACCCTCTCCGATGATTCCCTTAATTATTGAAACTCCCGTTGTTGAACAGCCTCGCAAGAGGTAGCAGACATCCGTCTCAGGATCCCGTTTTAAAACATAACGATGTAATCGATGAATCTATTACAGCAAGAATGTGATTTTTTTTTAATTTATGTAAGCAGGTATCGATCAGTCAATTTTAACATTAAGGGTAAAAGATATTTATTTCTAACCGATTAGTTGCACCTACGGTAACATTCCCAGCTGCTCTGTTAGCAATACCAGGAGGCATGTTGTCGTGTTCAGCCAGTGGAACTCCTCCCATATATACAGCACTGATACGAACCACTAAAGTACTGGTGAATACAACAAACACTACAACTATCCGTTTGTACAAGGATGGAAACTACACCTGCCAGGCCATCAACCAGTATGGAACTGACATGAAAGAACTCCAAGTCAACTTCAAAAGTAAGAGGTTTTCTTCTGGCCTAATCTCTGTTTTCTTGTCAAATATAAAACAACGCTTGAGAGTCAGACCCACGTAAAATTCGTGGAAACGCCCTATAATGGCCCTGTGGGTTCAAAAGTGCTACACCCCTGCACTGCCTAGATCGACGGGTTGGAAACTATAACTTAAAGTGAATCTCCATACTGTCCATATTGTGTATCAAAGATTTGTTGCTGACTATTTGTTGAATATAGCATCCCTTCATTTAACTGACCTTCATAGCTAGCATTCAAGGGGTAGAAGGCGACAGGTTCTGGCATAGCTAAGAAAAATAAGCCCATTATTTACATCGTCACAAGAAACATTAAAATACGATAGCAGTAAAAGTCTTCTATAGGACAGGTATTTCCGAGTTGGATCTCTGTGGTCATCTTAACATGCCTTTTGGAGTTGGCCATTTGGTGTCGAATCTTCTTCCGCAAGAGACTCGAATAGCCTCAGAGATACCTAAGGACTGACCACAAGGAAAAAGTGCACCTTGTTTTTTTGGAGACCCTACCACTCGACACAAGGATAGTGGGTGTTATATCATGAACACGTTCTTATAATTGGACTCGAACAAATCACGTGACTTAATTCAAAATTCTACAGGGATTATGACACTAGAGTCTTAAAGTAACCGTCTAAGTGACCCTTACGTAAAAACCGGCTGCCAACAGTCTAGTATAACTCCCAATACCTAGCTTTAGTATCTGACGGGATTTTGTTTTGGTAGCAAGGCCGAGATTGAACTCGCGAGGGAACTTGCTGAGAAGTCGAGTTAAATTTCGCTCAGGGCTTCGCCGTTCGCGAATTCCCTCCTGGCAGGGAGGAAATAGGCAGTACATATGAGCACCTTGCTCGTGGGCTTCGCTCTCGTGAGAACAAAATGGCGGATCCACCACCAAAAGCCACTCACTCACGAATCTTCCCAGTTACGCAGGCTACCCCGTGGCAAGAATTTTCACTGACGCTCTATGACCAACAGCTCTGAACCTGGTAATTTCCCTTAACAAGGAAGGGTGACCTGAAACCAGTTGAAATCAATTAATGGGAGGCCCGTTTGAGTTTGGGTGGGGAACAAAAGTTTTTATTAATTGTTCCATGCTTATTAGACAAAAAAAGTCATATACGTTAGGAACAATTATCAAAAACTATGGTTCCCTACACAAACTCAAACAGGCCTCCCATTAAATTGATTTCAAGTGGTCTCCGGTCACCCTTCCTTGCTAAGTGAAAGTACCAGGTTCGAATCCTTACTTATTTGAGATAAAAAGTCCTTTGGGCATTAACATGTTTAACGTCATTCAAAAGAGGCGATCTCGATGGAAAATTCAAGAATTGAATACTTAGTAGAGTGTGTTGCAAAATTTCAAATTTGCATCGTTTCCCAAACTCATTACCCAGGCAGTGAGGCCTGGGTTTAGGTTTTCGGCTCTCTTTTTTCTTCCTCATTCCAGTCACAAATAGCCGTTCTGGTCTCTAGAGCGCATGCGTCACTTGTGCATGCGTGCGGCACATGGATTTTACAGTAGTTGATGTCCTGAAAACCTATACACTGGAAAAATTAATCAATTTTCCACGTCAAATTTTCTGTGGTTAACCATTGGATTTTAAAATATCCATAAAACCTGGAAAACCAGACATGGAAACTCTATGGACTTTGCATGGATATTTACCACTGAAGTTTGATCTCCAAAGAATATCCATGTATGGTTAATTATTTTCTATATTATTTGTGTAGAATTTAATTACCATGTGTGAATTGAACAATTTCCAACCATGGATTGTGGTTCATAAGCCAAATAGGGTTTAACAAATATCCAAGAACAGTTTGGTTATCAAGTTCTCCATATTATAACAACTTGTAGAATTCCAAATCCAAACCTGGATTTATATCCATTAACCACGACAGGTATTACTATTTGGAAAAGATACTTTCCATTGAGGAAAACCACAAACCTCCTCAATGGAAAGTATCTTTTCCAAACTTGGTTAACATTAAGATAAGATAAGATTAGATAAGAAGTAAGATAAGATAAGATAAGATAAGATAAGATAAGATAAGATAAGATAGAAGATAAGATAAGATAAGATAAGATAAGATAAGTTTATTACATAGGGTTTTTCCATCAGTTAATTAAGTTAATGGACTATCTATCTATCTACTGAGCTAACTACAATAAAAATCTAATAACAACAATATGTAATCGTGTAATATAAAAGACAAACACTCTTTTTTCATTTAATGATTGAATGGCCAATAAATGTTAAGAAGTCGAAGTCATATAAACGCGACAAATTAAGCCTTGCCTTCGATTCGGTAGCCATTTCCACATCTCCATCTGTCATCGCGTCATAGTTTTCGATCGTACATATCTTCATTATCTCTTCTTGCAGTCGAATATGATTTAGCTGTGTCCTCCGACTCACTGCTTTGCCGTTGCAGTTATTACAATAAACAGTGTACATGAATTGCAGGTTTTTGAGAGCATTTACGAAGGGCTTATCATAAAGGAAACAACTCCGTGTCATCCGCCATCTTGCTGCAGCTCACGGCAATT
Source organism: Platygyra sinensis (assembly GCA_019787425.1). Classification (NCBI taxonomy): domain Eukaryota; kingdom Metazoa; phylum Cnidaria; class Anthozoa; order Scleractinia; family Merulinidae; genus Platygyra; species Platygyra sinensis. The sequence continues at coordinate 35,753 of JAHPZR010055987.1, read as the reverse complement.
ATCTCAGCCAGCGGTTTTTTCGACGTCATCGAAAACATCCTCTCCTATCACAGCGCTTGATTCGTTCCCGCCATAATTATCCCACAAGGTAGCGCGATGTGCCGATGCCTGATGTGTTCTCTTCACTAAAAAAGTGTGGTTCGAACACGTTGTCTGCGTATTATTAATACTTATAGGTTTTTTGCTTGCAAAATTGAAGTTAGCTGGAGCTGGTGAGTCAAAATTGAATATAACAAGAAAGGTCGAAGGTATGGCAGATTTTCAGTAGTTGTGACCAGTTATATATAGCGCAAAGGCAATCTTATCGAGTCACCGTGGGTAATGCGCTGGTATTTTTTTTCTTTACCTTTGTTTTTCCCCGAGTCAGTCTAGTTCGATTTACGGTTTACGAACAGAAAAGACAGGTTTATTGTTGGGCCTTCATTTCAGGTGTCTAAAACGTCTGGGAGAGTTATACATCATTGAAAATAGAGTACGACTAAAGACTTGTCAATTGCCTTCTTGTAATTCTTAGAGCGCCCACATGTTTGGCCACGAAATTTAAGGAGGCATTAAGCTTATATTTTATGTCAAACACGCTTTCTCAAAACAAAAAACTGTTATATTCTGACTACAATGTTATTTTGATTAATGAGCTTACATTTAGACTGGAGCAAGGGAAAGAGTAAAAAAGTGGGCCAGCTTGAAGTCTTTGAGGAAAGGCATTGTGAAGCAGAATAGCCGCAGAAATGACAGGCCGGGTACCGTTCCTTGCTCAGCTGAACGACCATCACTAATGTTCGAATAGTATGTAAGCTCCTTGGACCTGCTAACATTAGGCAAGGCAGGACAAATTTAGGAGTCTTGTGTCGGAACAGAGTTAGATTTACTTTTACGGTTCATTAATTTATGGTTCAGGGGGTATTATTTGCTGCAGATCAGCATCACGGGACGGTTATCTGCGCTCAACTCTCTAAAATTCAACAAGTATTATCTCCTGGAAAGCTCGATAATCAAACTTTGCCTATTGTTATGCTCCGAATTTTTTAGGACAATAGCGCTATTGTTGGGTGTCCTCAGGGATTTTATTGTCGGATTATTCAAAACCGAGCTCGGCAAACGCCGAGTCTAGGCGAGAAATTTTCGGTCGAGCAAATTTTAACCCAAGGGTAGTATCCTTGGGCAATAATGTATCCTCAAAAGTTGGAGACGACGGACAGCGCACGGGGGAGGGGACGGAACAGTGCTGCCCAGCCGAAAGGTCGCCCCGCCATTACAATTTAGAATTTTCCACGTCCAATTCTTCCGTTTACACTGACGTGTTTAATTTAGGAATTCTGCCGCTAGATAATTTTTCGAAAAAAAAGAATCAAGTCATGCAGCTGGCATGCAGGTTTTAAAGTTTGCTTTCTCGGACACTGCGTCTTCAAAACATAGTTTGAAGTGTTTTTTATCTTTTCAATGGTTGTTCTTTACTTTCATTCGTACACGCGATATCGTAACGTCTTAACTGATCAACAATTATAAAGACAATTTACTATATTTGAGTTAGTTATTTGCTTTCGGTTAAATCGGAGCAAGGAAATAAATGGCTTAAAACGAAAACATCACACAAACCAAAACGGTAACAGAATTTAGTTCAAAGCGCCCAAAGTGTGTGATTATATCACACCTTTTGTTTTCTTTTTTTAGCTTGACGCGCGGTGAAAAAAAAAATGCGGCGCACACAACCGAAAAAAATAACTAAGTAAAAAGAAGAAAGTATTGACTGAAATGTTTCACGCGTAAGCGTGAGCCACTGGAAAGGGAGTAACAAATTCTTTGCCTCGAAAACTCGGCAGCACGCGCCGTCTCAGTTGTTAGCACTTGAATTAATCTTAAAAAAAAAAACAGCAAGAACGGCGAGCGCGGTCTTAGTTAGTTCTTAGCACTAGAATTAGTCTTAAAAGAAAACAATAACAACAACAGCAACAGATCTTTCGTACTGGATTTTTTTTTTCACTTCTTCCTTAATATAGTGTGCCTTCGAATCTTAGCCATTGTTAGATCTCTCGTACTCGGTTGAACAAAGAAAGGCCTTCTTGAGCTAATTACCATTTGTTGTTGTGATCAATTCATTAATCAATTAGCCCTCCGCTATATAAAACGTCCAACTTTATTTATACAGTCATTCTTGATTTCGAATTTTCAATAAGTCGCGGTACGAGTTTTATAATTGTTTGACTTGCGCTACAATTGCGTAACGGATTTTAAATAAGTCGCGGGAAAGGGTTTTAAAACCTGTTGGGCTCACGCGAAAGGGTGCAAATTTAAATTCTATTGAGTGAGTCGCGGTTAGAATGTGAGTTTAGAATTGCGTGGCCCGAGGGACAAAAGCGCGAAAGTAAGCGATTTTAAATGTTTCAAAAGAAGCGGAATGAGTTTCTGACTGCTACCGTCGATCTGTAGCGGTTGTTTCGAAATGACAAATAGTTTGAACATCCTTCCCTCCCGAAAATATGCACTCGAACAAATCTTCCCTTCTGTGACCCGGTAAGTTATCATTGTCTTTGACAACGATTTCACTTACCCCTCCGCCCGAGAGAATTGTGTTTGTCGTTTCGCTATACAGCGGGGCCATGCTATGGAATAACTTGCCCAAAAACTTAAAATGCTGCAATCCGTTGAGCATTTTAAGCGAAATATCAAGAAGGTAGCTTATGATATATCGGATTCCCACACGGCAATCATGTAAAGCAGTTGTAATTAGTTTTAGTTTTTAACTTAAGCTTAACTGATGATTTTCCGTGTTTAAATAAAGATTTACATACATACATACATACATACATACATACATTCATTCATGCATACATACATACATACGACAATTTTAAATCTCGCGCTCGGCTGACCAGCTAAGCGTCGGCTCTTCCAATCCTTTGTTTTTCTAACAAAAGAGCCAGATGTCGTCGAACAATAGCAATGACCATAGAAGGAATGTAGAGCCGGCTTCTTCGTAAGGCAATTTCGGAATCAAAGTGTGATATGAAATCAGTTGAAAATAGGCAGAGGACAAAATGATTTTAATTTTGTAGTCAGCTTACATGTACCTCTTCATTTAAGTGTTGTGGTCATTCACAAACGTGAATTAAAATTCGTTTTAATCTCTAACCAGCGACCACACAATTCATTAAATCAGCTTTACCTCTTACTGCAACAAAACTTCAGCTATCAAAATCTGATAGGCTGTTAAAACATCATGAAAAGAAGCAACTGACTTGTGAAGAGAAGCGGATTTATAACACAAAGTAAGATATTTTTACTTAAAGAAGCAATCTTGGAGTGGAGGATAATTAATTTAATCCTTAAACGTTTTATCATCGATTAAATTAAGGCTTAAAGGATCAAATTAATTATCTAAGGTATAAGCCAAGGGGAGAAGGTGTGAGGAGAGAATTAAAAAAATGTGGTAAATATTATTTATCTGCTTTCTTATTTATAATTACTTTTTTTGACAGGAAGAAGATGGTAGTCGCAGAAATTAAAAGGCATGGCCAGTTGATGAAGAAATTCCTTCTTTCCGACCGTACCAAGTGGATCAAGTTGTAAAGCTGAATGATTCTGTGAAACGTTTAAGTGAAGGCAAGGATTTATTCAAATATGTTTTCCCACAGTGTGCATTTGGTGCGAAAATGCCATTAGAGAAATGGTCATGGGTCATATGAGGGAGCGACGAAGAAGTTAAAAAGATTCTGAGATCCAAAAGGGGGCTACTTCAGAGACAAATTCAAATACTGTCGACACTGAAAGTGTTGGGAATTCAAGTAGCAGCTCAAGTTCTTCACCTCCATTGAGTCGGGCACTTGCATCTATGAAAAGGGTCAAAATGTATACAGACTGTCTCCACCCAGGTTAGTGTAAAGTATGATGTACAACCAACACTCTTTACAACAGGAACATATATTCTCCATCTATTCATCTAACTTGCCACAATGCACAGTTGAAGTGGTATTTCTGATAAATACAGTATTTTAACTCATTAACTCATGCAGCTTTCAACAAAAACACATTTGTAAACATTTTGGAGATTTTCAGCCTGGATATGAGCCAAATTAGCTCCAACCTACCCAGAAAGGCATTTGCAGCAAGACAGCATGCCTTTCTCTCTACTAGCACCGCACTTTGTGACTTTTTAATTTGTTTTTTTCGCCTTTTCTTAGAATTTTTTTAATATTTTGGCCCTTCATTTGTTCAACTTTAAATAAACGATGTCTTGAAACCTGATCTTGTGTCTGTGGTTATTGCACATATGGTTTGTTTTTTGCTTTCTATCGTTCTGAAATATTTCAAAAAACGCCAGGGAACTATGGGTGGGTTGCAGGCAAATTCATTCAAGTGTCAATGGGTTAAAACTGTTTAACTGAGATAATTTTTAAAGTCTTCAGACAGTAATGAACTTCCAGATTCTTTCCTGTAGGTATGACGCAAACTAGCTGTGAAGTTGTGGTTCTAGCTGTGCTTAACAAAAATAGCATCAGAGATGTACAAGTGGACAAACATCTGCGACCACTGAAGAAGTTATTTAACTTGACATTATTGAGAGGCCAAGATAAAAACACGTATGTCCGTGCCATTGCAAATGCATTATACACGCACAAATACATCTCCTTCAAAAATGTTGCAGATATAGCAAACCTCACTAGAGAGGGCATTGACGTTTTAAGGTCATTGTAGTGTGTTAAACCCAAAACCAGCATTTTGCATTGTTCATGACTTATCAAGCTGTGAAGTTGTGGTGCTTAGGACTGTTAAAAAAGTATCATAGGTGTAAAGGTGGAAAATCATCTGTGAGCGGCACCGAAGAAATTACTTGTTGTTAAGAGGTTAAATTTGAAACAGTGTTAATACACATCAGTACATCAGTATATGTTTATCAGACTTGAGTAGAGTGGAAAAGCTGACATTTTAAGGCCATTGTAGGTGTTTAGACCCACAACCCTCTCTAAGCTCATTTTGTGTTGGACATTGTTTACAATACATAACTGCATAACTGCACTCTATTTATAACTACTTTTTTAAATAGTCAGTAAACGTCCTCGATTCGTTGAGATGTTCATTTAAGCAATGTAAAAAGGTTGAAGATCTTGTATGTGGTTTTATTATATCATTTTTATTCTGTAAAATCCCATTTGTGTTTACCTATGAATTTTTCCACATTATAAGCCAAGGCTCCAAACATGGAAAAAAATCTACATGTACCAACCAATTTTGGAAATCAGTTCTTCCACATTTGGAAAGCAGCTCTTCTGATCTTTGGATATATCAAATCCAAGTTTGGAAACTACATTGTCCACATTATTTGAGTTTTAATGAAGACATTTTTTATTCTTTGGAAATGTGTAAATCCATGCATAGAAAAGTGGCAAACCTTATGTGGACTTTCCGTTTTCCACAACTGCTGAAATTTAATTTAGACCATTTTCCACCTTTGGTAAATGAAGATTACATCATTAGATATCAACAAAAACCATGATTGGGAATCATGTTTTCCTTTCTCATTCAAGTTGAAGTGAAAGTTTTTTCCACCTAAGGAAAATTGTAATCCCAAACATGGAATTGCCACAAAACCCAGTTTGGAAAAAAGGCACTTTTTCCAGCAAAGGATAATTTCAAGAAACCACATAAAAACCATTAAAACACAAAAAAACTAGTGTGGAAAAGTGGGTAATTTTTCCAGTGAGAGTAGTGATATTGGTCGATAATTGCCTGGTTCCGTCTCATCATCGCTTTTATAGAGAGGGATAACTTTTGCCTCTTTCAATTTGGATGGAAAGACACCTTTCTGTAAAGACATATTAAATATGTCTGCGAGAGGACCAGATAAAATATGCTTAGGACAGGATAAAATACGAATCGGACAAGAGTAGAGACCATAAGATTTGTTTTTAGAAATAGACAAAATCTCACGTTCGATATCATCTGGGGAGACTGGATCAAAGAAGAAAGAACCGAAATTGTTATTAGGTGACAAATATTCATTGAATCTGTGGGATGAACTTAGCACTTGTGTTGCCAAGTTATCATCAACCGGCGTGAAATACCTGTTGAAAAGTTGGAAATCTCAAAAAGTACTACACGGGAAAGGAACTCTAAACAACAACGTATTTTGTTTTGTTAGGAAAAAGCGAACGGCTTAATGCTAGGCTCCAAATCCAGGTGAACAGAAAAGGCTGAGAAACCTACGAAATATTTCTTAATCTAGGAAAGAGAACTTACAACAGAAAAAATAACAGAACTGGAACTCTCGAACGGAAAACATATTCACAAAACCGATGAAATAATGAAAGAAATCGAAAACCTCTACAGAGACGTCTACACTTTAAATGGTGGTATTGAAGATGACCGGTTTGAAAATTTTTTCACAACTTGGAAATATCTCAGCTGCAAGACTTAGAAAAAGAGAAGCTAGAAATACTCTGGAGGACTGTAGCGAAGTTCTAAAAACCTTTTCCAGTGAAAAATCACCTGATGAGGACAGTTTTATCTTGGAGTTCTATAATTGCTTTTTCGATGTACTGAGTGAGGATATAATCAATTGCTATAATGCGGCTTGTTGAGAAAGAGAAATGTCAATATCCCAGCGTAGAGGCACTATCACTCTCATACCGAAAGAGGACTCAAATTTACTACACCTAAAAAATTGGCGGCCGATCACTTTACTAAACTTGGACGACAAAACATAGCAGTCAATGACAAAACTCTCTTTCCGCGTATTGAAAATTACCACACCCAAGACACATCGTCTCTTACCACGGAGGTAAGTGAGGATAGGGGAGGGAAGACGACCAAGGAGACGACCAGGGAGGAAAGGCGAGGGTCACACTCCCTGCACCCTCCCCTAGATTCACCCCTGGGAAGGAGTACTCTTGAAGTTTTATCAGCTTCTTTATGGTACCACTTACCGCTAGAAAACGAGGACAATGAAACCAGAGTGAAATTTAGTAGATATCCTCTTCGCTCAATCTCTCCGTCTGAGTAAAATGTTATTTTCACACGGTCTCCAATCACACGAAGTTTTTGGCCGAGGGACTTGTTACCACAGAACTCACCAAATATTTTGTCCACCCATCCGTAATTCTCAAAAAGTCTTTTCTACAAAGAAAAGTAAATGATAGTAGTAGTAGGTCAGCAGAATTAAGCCCCGTTACGGTAGAGCCAGGTAGAGTTAGATATAGTTAAGTCATTAATATTTAAAACTGTCTAAGTAAAATGCGTTCCTGCATACTAATAAAGTGTCTTCCTGCATACTAATGAGGTGTCTTCGTCCATACTAATAAGCGTCAGTCTAGAAACAATGCAAACAATAAACTTGCTTAACCTTGCCCGCGCTCTTTTAACCCTGATTGGAAAAAATCTCTTAAGTGTTAAAATTACAAGCGCGAATTTTAACGAAAGCGTTATCTTTCTTGCAATCGCTTTGCTAGGAAATATTTCGTTCGAGTTCGTTGTTTGGAAAAATTCTGTTCCCGGTTTATCAACATGGCTTTTTTCACTAGCGTCGATGATTTTCAAACTGCTTTGAACGCTTGTTTAACTGTCCGCGACTGGGTAACGTTGACGGAATCTGACCTCTCAGCTCTGCTGATGAGAAGGGGAAAGAGAATTAATTCTTAGCTAAGTGCTCGAGTTTTCCGTTCCGTTAGTCACGCACTGAACTCCACTTACCGTTAACCCCAGATTTGCATACAAACTCAAACGGAGAAACCCATGGGAACAGTTCTACATTGAAATTACAACAATAGAACTTGTTTCTTTTATTACGTTTATTAGCGAATACAAAATAATAATACACAGAGATTTGAAATGCATACACGAAAATTACAACAGAACAAAACTGAGTAAGAGGGGGACATTGGGGTTTGCGGTATTGCGGTATTGGGCCATTTTTCTTGCGGTATTTCGGGAATTTTAATCTCGAATTGCGGTATTGCGGTATTTTCTGGAGCTGCGGGATGCGGTTTTTGAACATTTTGGGCGGTATCAAAAATTATCGTTTAAGTCCTGCTACGTTTTCCAAGCTTTTTTTATCCTCCGCGATTGTTTCGGAAACAAGCTAAAACAGAATGTCAGACATCTTCCATCACGCGAGTTATTATTTGAAACGTGATGGTAAGAGATTATGAACAGTACCAATCGATCAACAATTTTAACGTTTCATCAGCCAATTACAATTCGCAGCCGCGTGGTCTTGCACTGAGGTGACGTTTAATATCATTTAATATTTAACATTGAGTCTTGACATGGGGTCAAAGAGCGTTTTAAACCGCGCGCTTCGGCAATGGCAGTGGCTGGTCCTCGTGAACACGCTGTAATCGATTGTATTGCAATATTTTACGAAGAGGGGAAAGGCGGAGAAAACTATTCCAAGAGAAACAAATTCAGATGTCGGATAGACAAGGAAGAAAAAAGACATCGTCAAGCTCAGGGAGAGTATTTGGTAAGTTGTAAACTCAATTAAAATTAAAACCTAACCGACCCTGAAAGTCCTGCAATTAAGTAAGTGGCTATTCACGCTTTAACGGGATTCGAACCCATGACCTCTGCGATACAGGTGCAGTGAAGAAACCAGAAGGACATCTGGACAAGACTGACAACAGAATTGAAGTTGCGCGACCACGATCACCAATAGAGAAAGCATAATACCAACATAAGACTGTTTACATGTTTACAGTGTAGTAGCACTCGTGACGTGGGGACTGTGGCCTGCAAAAACATCTACCAGAATGCATAAACGTAACTGCAGAACTAAGACTCTCGGTTTTCTAGAATGGTGGATATTCTTTCCAATGAAACTGAGTTCTCACTGCAATTCCTTGTGTCACAATCGGCAAAGGGTAGGTAACTTTTTGTCAATTATTAGCGAACACGGCAATGAATGTTACACGTTTTGTTTATTTTGTCTAAACGACCTAAATCGAAAACTACCCGGCTTAACGTTCATTAACAAACTCTTATGTACCAGTCAAATCGAACCTTAAACATCCCCCCCCCGGGCATACCCGGGCATTTGACGCCTCTTCCTGCCCGGGAGGGAGGGCGTTTGATTATTACTCATAGGGGGTGGGGAATTTGATCGCCAGCCTCGATTTCATGTTACGAGTAGCGTTGATTCCACATGGGTCGATAAATCATGGTGGAGACAGTGGGGCCAAACTTTGATGAGGAAAAGATTGCGTATTCGTGGCGGATTGGTTGAAAACCAAAGCACTACACAAGCTGTGTTCCGTATTTGAAGGTGTTTAAGAACGATTTATATCTATAATATATAAATATGCGTTGTCTAATAAACCATGTTAACATGCACAGCTTCAGAAGCATAATAGAAGCTACTGAAAAGTTACAACAGTAATCTGGCAATTTTCCCGGGGTGGGGACATTTGAACAGCTTTTCGGCCCGGTGAGGGGGGAATTTGAACAAAAATTTCCAAAAATTCAAATGCCCGGGGGGGGGGGGGGTTGTTCAAGCTTCGATTTGACTGGTACATTAATTGTTATTTCAATGTTATTTGCACTTAACGTCACGCACAGTGTACTGATTTCAGCGTTACATCGAGTTTTGACTCGGTATTGAGGTGTTGCGGTATTTGGCGATTTTTTTTGCGGTATTGCGGTATTTCTCGAATTTTTTTGCGGTATTGCGGTGTCCAGAACTGCCCAATGTCCCCGTCAGTAAAGTATCAGGAAATAAATCGTCTTCATCTTCGCTTGGAAGATAATGAGTCCTTTTAAAGTGTTTGAATTAATGTGTTTTACCGCGTGGCAGTCAGCGCACCAAATAAATCCATCTGTCAAGTATTTACGATCGACAGGAATTTGATGTGCACATATCGGACAAATCCTATAACCATCATGCCAAAAACATCTAGGGCATTTGACTCTTTTGTAAACGTTCTCTCCGTTGCAATGGCAGCAAAGACCTTTTCTTTTAAGCAAAATCTCTGAACTAGCGGTTTCTTCAGAATATGGAACGCCTGAATTTCCTTCAGGTTCCAGATCTGGGTTTACTGACTCTTGATGTTCACTAATTTAAGAGACACTTGACAGATGGATTTATTTGGTGCGCTGATTGCCACGCGGTAAAACACATTAATTCAAACACTTTAAAAGGACTCATTATCCTCCAAGCGAAGATAAAGACGCTTTATTTCCTGATTCTTTACTCAGTTTTGTTCTGTTGTAATTTTCGTGTATGCATTTCAAATCTCTGTGTATTATTATTTTGTATTCGCTAATAAACGTAATAAAAGAAACAAGTTCTATTGTTGTAATGTCAATGTAGAGCTGTCTCATGGGTTTCTCTGTTCGAGTTTGTATGCAAATCTGGGGTTAACAGTAAGTGGAGTTCAATGCGTGACTAACGGAACGGAAAACACGAGCACTTAGCTAAGAATTAGTTCTCTTTCCCCTTCTCATCAGCAGAGCTGAGAGGTCAGATTCCGTCAACGTTACCCAGTCGCGGACAGTTAAACAAGCGTTCAAAGCAGTTTGAAAATCATCGACGCTAGTGAAAAAAGCCATGTTGATAAACCGGGAACAGAATTTTTCCAAACAACGAACTCGAACGAAATATTTCCTAGCAAAGCGATTGCAAGAAAGATAACGCTTTCGTTAAAATTCGCGCTTGTAATTTTAACACATAAGAGATTTTTTCCAATCAGGGTTAAAAGAGCGCGGGCAAGTTTAAGCAAGTTTATTGTTTGTATTGTTCTAGACTGACGCTTATTAGTATGGAGGAAGACACTTTATTAGTATGCAGGAACGCATTTTACCTAGACAGTTTGACTATTAATGACTTAACTCTACCTAACTCTACCTGGCTCTACCGTAACGGGGCTTAATTCTGCTGACCTACTACTACTAATGATGTTTTACACCAAACCACTGAAACAGAGGAGGTTGGCCACGTGTCGAACTGCATTATGGGTCAATATTACAATATGCTTCAGTTGACACGATCTCTCGTGCTGTTCGGACCTCTAGGGAGGCGGCCGAAGATCCGTTAAAATCGGAATTTCTCTCTTCTTTTCGATGTTAATGCTCAACGTTGAATGTTATTCTGCCACAAAATTGTTCGGATTACCCTACCAACACATGATGATCGGCGAAGACGATAAAAACGCGAGTGTTTTTACGATCGAGTCCCAGAGTGAAGACGATACCACGCGTGATCGATCTGACAATCCTATACACGCCGATGGATATATGCAGCTATTTCCTCGATATATTCTGCCACTTTTTAACGTTTATCGATACGCAAATGATTGTACTTCCCGAGAAATGCGGCTTTGCACTTCTCAGCCTATAATATGAGCAAACGAAAGCTTGAATGCGATTTCTTCTGACCGTGTGTTATTGTTGAGATTTTACTTATGGCTCGAAAATTGTACTTAATTCGTTTACAGGGAACTGAAGAGATATAGTTTATTTACTCGAAACTTGTCGGAATTTTTGTATGCTGTGTCAACACATGTCTCTATATGTACCACAGCCTGAGACTATAGTGCAGTGCCTTACTGTAATACCGAAAAATGGTCTGCGCACCCCTTTCAGACCTACTGGTATAACTTGGAGTACTCAGCAAAAATTTCCCATTTTATATAGCCAGTTGGTTGACAAATTATGTGAGAAAGAGAAAGTCCAATTTGATGAACAAACTTAAAAAGCACTCTAGCTAGGACATGCAGGCATCCCAAAAATGTAATCCTTGATATTCATGAGCAGAAGACATTTTCCCAATGATGAGGGTATTATGATTTGTCACAAGGAATGGTTATTAGTGTATCACTACATGCATCCAATTATCAGTGCACTGAAATTATAGGCAGACTAGGCAGCCATACCACACCAAAGTCCTAAAATGGTCACTTCTATTTTAAATGAAAATCCTGGTCTGTCCATGGAGAGAGTAGGGTATCAAATAAAATAAAAATGCTGAGAAATTTCGAAGTCCATAAATCCATACTTACCATAAGGATAAAAGGTTTTAACATTTACAGAGTATCTGAAAAAATAAACCCTTGAGTTGACTATTATTCTAGGGATCAGTTATCTTGCCTTTGAAAAATTGGGTTGTCCTTGCAGAAAATTATCTCCGGATGCCCCTTCCCAAGCATCTCAACACAAAAGACCAAGAGCCAGTGTATCAGTTTTGGCATCTTTATAAACAAGAGAGGGAGTCTGGGGACTCAAGCAGGGCTCCAATCAGTGAGGGGGGGGGGGGGGGGAGGTTAAATCAAACAACTTGAAAGAGCACATGAGACACAATCAGATGGGAGCTGATGTCAACAAACAACTGATCTGGAGTCAGTTCAGAGGGCCTGGGAGCAAATTAAGTTATTGTCAGTGAATACCAACAACATCAATTATTGTACATCAGATCTCCAACTCTTCTGATTGGCAGAGAGCATACGGTGAATTTTCGAAATCAATGCCCATGACATCATAACTGTAGATTATACAATAATTAATTATGTCAAGGACTTTTAAGGTCACGGGCAATCATGTCAAATTTGCACGCTTTGTGTTGCTTCCCGTCATTGTAGAAGCAAAAACATAAAACAATTATTCAATTCGGTTTTTGTGATATCCAGAATAATCTTTGTCGAGTAAGGGTTATCAGCCTTGGCATTCGGCTTTGGATGATAACCCTTACCTCAACCTTGATTATTCTAGATATCATAAAAACCTCATCCAATAATTGTTTATAATCATTCAGTAATTCTGCACAACCAGGCCAAGTACCAAAATGAGATCATGCGTCATGTGGTTTCACCATGTGCTTTGGCCAAGAAGTGTGTATTTCAGTATTGGCCATTAAACTATGTTAGTTGCTTTACATAGTGTCTAGTGGGTTATTTATCTCCCCAAACACCACACTAGGTTCATAGCATTTGCACATAGGCAAAACAGGTGACAACAAACAAAACGCTGTACATTACAGAAACAAAGGTATCTTTTTTTTTTTTATTAAACTTTACTATCAACATTTTATTACAGCCTAAACCTGACAGTCACGAAATGCATGATAACACAACTATTCTTTGTTTTCATGTGACGTCATCATTTTCCAAAATTACAAATTAGCAATCCTACTGGTGTTTTAGAGTCATCAGACATAAGACCTTATCAAAACTTGGCATTTTACGACGTTTAAGCTTGATAGCTCTCCGCATTTTCTTATAGAGGCCATTTGAATTTCCAAGTTTAAGCGTTGCGTGACATTAAATGGCGGTCCGAGAAGGATCACGCCTAGGTCAAAAGAGCAGTTATCGCTTACGTTTTTGGTAACTGAACAGTTCTTGCACTAGAAGAAGTATTACTTTCAATGTCTCAGAACTCTAGAGTGATAATTTTTCGTTTCAGTGGCAAAACTCAATGACAGATGTTTCTGTTGGTTTCCCGCCGCCATGTTGGTGCCCCTCGGAGGGGCACCAACATGGCGTCTCCATAGAAAACTCTCTAAATTTAGGTGGAACTGTTTACCGAATAACGCGGTAATGAAAAACCGCACAGACCTAAATCTCGGTGATGTGTCTTGTATATCAATTATCTATCATATACCTGATTCTTGACTTAATTTATTTAACGGTTAAGATTTTTATTTTCGATGCAAACCACCAATATGCTAAAATTACAACATTTTGCAGAAAAGATTTCCGAAACATGAAAGTAAAAAATTAATATTTAAACCTTTTTTCTCCTCATAAAGGCAAATTCATCAAGCATACTCAAAGCCACCACATTGTAGAGACAGCATATGAAGAGGACTCTCTGTTTTCATTACACAGCTCCTGGTTATAACACCAGTTATTATATCCACCAGGAAATCAATATTTGTGTCTACTCTGATCTCTGCTGAGAACAACAATTACAAAGAAATATTGAACTATGCCCAGATAAATGATGCAATATAAATTACAAGGAACCTATTGACCTTGAATCTGCTTGAATATAAATAATTCAAGGGGGTTTTATAGCCTCGATAAATAACATTAATCTGTAAAAATACAGCAATCTATTAAGTACCAGACATAAAACTAATAACATTAATGTAACATTACAACGGCAAAAAATAAATCGAGTTAAACAGATGAAAATAAAAGGAAAACAACTGGGTTTCCCTTCGTGTTTGGTGACAGTGTTGTCTTGATTACCGCAAAAAAAAAAATGTCAAACTCTAGACGAATATAGCAAGAAAACGGTAAGGGGTGCGATGGGGTGCGACGTCTTAGAAATAAACTATAACTATTCTAGAATACGATGATACATTTTTCTTGGCTGAAAACTCCATTGTTTCGGAGCAAGAAATGGTTGATTATGCACACCGTAAATCGTCACCACGATCCGCCATTTTTGACTCGCCTTCAGTTGAATCCCAATAGTGGCAAGAAAGTTCGACAAATTGGCCAAAAAAAGTGACACACTAAAACTTTAGATCCTTACCTTTCTTTTCCTTTAGGCAATTAGATCATCAAACTCGTCAATGCCGCAAAAACACGCAAAGAAATCCTCTTCATCCCTCGAGCGACGATTTCTTCCAAATCGACTACCGATTAAATACGCGCTCCTGATTGGTTAATTGCCTCTACCATAATGCAGTTCGGCGCGTGTCCAACCTCCTCTGCCACTGAAACTAAGTAGCTTGGGACACGCGTGAGACACTTTTGAGATATGTCCAAAACTAAAATTCCAATAATAATAACCTCTAACTAACCGAGCGCGAGGGCAGTACTGGGGAATATTGGCAGTGCGGACCGAGCGAAGCGAAGTCCGTACAAAAACGACCGAGGGCCAATATTCCCCAGTATGGCTCGAGCTATCTAGGTTAGTGAGTAGTTTATTATATGGCACTCGAGCCATGCTTGTTTTGAATTTTCCGGCTTTTGAAAACAAAAAAGTACACAGCCGTTGACCGTTTCCGTGGAAACAGTCCGTATGGTGAAATCCTGACCAAGAAAGAACCAATCAGGACGCTCGGATTTACCTTGCCATATAATAAATACAATTATTCCCTGTCAATAACAATTGTATTGTCGTATTAACAAATGATTCATAGTTAGGCGTGCCTGATCGAATTATGATGAACACGGAAAGAAGCACAAGAGTTCTGTACGGGTCAGCAAATGATCCCAGGACCGCAAATGATCCCGGACCGCAAATGATCGCCATATTGGACCGCAAATGATCCCGATCAAAAAATAAGAAATGGCATGGATTGTGGAATAGGGTGGATAGGTAATTGGCGCACGTGAATACCGATATTTTTATTTAAGATCTTATAATTATAATGGCTCACAACTTGCTCTTTTTAATACTTTCGACTAAATTTTGTTGCTAACTACGATGTTATGAAATGCACCACTCAATCAATCATCAAAACACGGCTTGGCTCGCATTTCTTTGCAATTCTCAATAAATTTATGATCAGTGCAACATACACTACATATCCTCTTTTGTTAAACACTGATATTTCGGTGTTATAGTAAAATAACATTTTAACTGCCATTAACGCCACTCGTGTTTTTAAGTTTTAAAATAAAACACATGATCTAACCATGAAGAACTGTAATAGATGACGCTGTCACCTGAGTAGACTTCCAAAGCTACAACACTTTTTCACTCTGTAAAACACCTAGTGTGTAGCACTGGAAATTTGAACAAATTCATGTTGTAATTTTTTCTTGGTCGTATTTTTGCTTTAATTCCTCGGGAATGACTACTTGAGTATTCTAAGAAGCCAAAATTCCAAGCTATAGTTATGAAGTTCAGCTTCATGACCAAACAAGGCCAAGGCTTGCGCTTCGTTTTGACAATTAGCTGTTTGTTAGGTGCTTGACTACTATTGCTACCGGGATTTCGAGAATGTTTACGAGTATGTGTATTTCTTAAGTCAATAGATGGTTTTCACATGACGTGCTTTTATCCTCATCAGGCATAAGAGGTGGTATATTTATATCCCTTTACAATTAGCGTGCTTCGTTTGGAAACTAGAGCATTTTGAAAGTTGCGTGACACAAGGCTACGATCGATTTTGTTGAAAAAAATGTCCTTATCTCATGATTTTGAGCCTTTTTAGAAGTTAGAGCATTAGCAAAAGTGCTTATGTAAATGCTTGTTTGTTTAGTACAGACAACCAGACGCCCAAATAGCCAAAGTAAGGTCCAGATGTTTACGCTATATTCCGGCCGCCATGTTGCTGTACACGGTTGTCTAGGAACATGGCGTTTTCATACTGGGTACTGTAAATTTCTCTGAAACATTTACTACGAATATCTGAAGTTTGGGGACACACACAGGCCCAAAACTTGGAGAAGTGTCTTACATTAATAGTTTTCTTCTATAACATACATCACATTTTCTTAGCTTTTTCGTTGGCTGGTTTTCGATTTTTTTTTTTTTTTTATTGCGTCACAGTAAAAACGATCTATACCCATCGAAGAACAAAGCAGCAACTATGGAATTTTTTTAAAAATGTTATAACTTGGTTTTTTTTTTTAGTTTTTATGTGTTATCACCTTCCTCGGACATAAATCCATGCCATTCCTTATTTTTCGATCGGGATCATTTGCGGTCCAATATGGCGATCATTTCCGGTCCAGGATCATTTGCGGTCCAATTTGGGGATCATTTGCGGTCCTGGAATCATTTGCGGACCCGTACAGTTCCTTGACAGACAGCAGAGCTTGAGCAACTAGTTTCTTGAGTACTCTCCAAACAAAATGATGTATTCGACGGAACACGAGATAATTTGCAATGATTGACTTTTGACCCAAAATGCAGTTAAAAATAAAAGTAAATGATAACCTACAAACGCAAGGACAATGTCGCATATGACATGCCTTAATCCATGGTTTTACAGGTAATACGTGAGGACATTTTACCTGAGTAAGTTATTCTGAAATTCTACAGAACTCGCGGAACATCTGCGATTGTTATATGTCGAGCCAGCACGATAACAAGATGTCACTATATATTTGATGAAAAAGATACGCTATAATTGAGCATAGCCAATTTTTGGATTCGGTCCACCGGCTTTTAAAGGTAGATGGATCTTAGTTATCAGTTCAATTTTCGCCGCATTCTCAGATATCAGTTTTTAATTTAGCTCATCATTTCTTAGCCTGCGTTGCAGACGAAACTAAACCCCAGTGTAGCCCGTCTGCGAATCAGCGACCAAAAGCTTTTTCTGCCCTCCGCGTGTTACCAGAGTTTTTTTTTTTATAATTGGTTGTAATTGGCTCTTGCATATGGCTGTTCTTTCGTGCACCATGATTGGACGAGTGGATCTCGTGGAACCATGGTTACGCTCTCGATAAATACCAGATACCCAAAATAAACACGACGGCTGGCGGCGATCACGGAACCCGAGTCACGGAATTAGCGTTTGAAGTGGTGAAAAGCAGTTCGCACTATGTGACAATGTTCCCGAACAACGGAAATCTGTGAAAGTTTTTTGGGAGCAACGATGTCTTTGTTAATCTCCCGGTTTCGGAAAATCTTTCATCTTTCGATGCCAGTACACAGCGGTCAAATGACTGGGCACTCGCGTGAACACGCGCGTGATTTACGCACTTCCGGTCACTTTCCCTCTTCATCCCACAAAATTTCCACGGTCAACCTCCGCCACTCGAGCCATCTCGGTACTAAGTTCAATCATTCTGCCCCTACAAACGTTCTTTTCCCGAGTTTTACTGCTTAGGCAACAGCCTTTCTGTTCGGAAATCTGCCCCCAGACAGACCAACGACAACTATCGCGATAGAAACACAAGTCTTCGTGTTTTGCTACGAACTCGTAAATTCGAAAAGAAAATTCACTATTGTTGCAGAGATAGTTTCTTTGTTGAAAAAGATATATAAAAGAGACGCCCCTTTTAGAGCTGTGTTTAAGGTAAAAACCTTAGCTGTTTTGTTTTCGCCTTATCCTCGCGAAATGAAACACATACCGCGAAATTTAAATCTGCCGACATTTTGGTGCTTGCTTGTTTCTATAGAAATGGTGCAATCCATTCCCACGCGCGCTCTATCGCGCTCGCGTGGCTTAAGCATGCGCACTCATTTGATCGCTGTGGTCGATGCCAGCTGATTGTCGCGGATATTGTTCATTTTAAACCAAAACATGCATACATGACAAGTGCCTAAAAAGTAAATCCTGTGGGGCTGTGAATGCTTACTGAACGTTCAAAGCGGCAAAGAGAATAAACATACCATTGCGTTAGCAACTCCGAACAACATTTCTCAATCAGTAAAACTTTTACATTCTGCTCATCATTGCTGCTTTCGCTTCCACTGTTGTCGTCTTCATCACTACCGTCATTATCACTGTCTAGCAAAGGTTTATTTTCAGCTTTGTCACAGTTTCTCTCAATCTTGTTTGTAGCAGATCAGTTCCTTCAGGATTTATTTGGAGAAGCCAGTGTCTGGTAATTACCTTAACCTTGTCATTTTTGGTGCTTTTCAGATGCTTGTGTAGTCTATGGTGTTTGAGGTATTTGTTTAGCTCTGGCACTCGGAGCTTTTTCAGTTTCGTCGGAACTTCGCACAAATCTTTCCAAGCATAATCCTCATAATTTTCCACCAGCTCCCCTACCTCGTAAAAATGAACGGTCCTTTAGTTCGCTTGTTCGATAATTCGACAAAATCAACCATCGTGTACGTTTTTATTGTACTATTGACCGATCATCGCTATTAAATTGTACAGTGTATCTTTCTTTAAATCTGGGATATTGCTGCAACAGCCGATAGCACCTCTGAAAGGATTTTTCATCATCCTCAAGGAAATGAGAGGACGGTAGATATTCGATCTTCCTGGGTTAGACGTCACAACAGCTGCTGGACCCATTCTCCTCAGAATGTCGTGCAACAAAAATGGCGGTGTTTTGAGTTATTTTCGAGATTTCGTCGGGGTACAGAAAATCGAGGATTTATCCGAATCAAAAAAATACTTCGCCGAAGTATTTCAAACGCCAAGTGGATTCGTTTTAGCGAGAAAAAAATTTTGGGGTTAGGTGCGCTTAAGAATATAAGGATACAACCTCAATTTGGACTGTTGCATAACCTGAGTACTACTGTATGTACAGGGACGCTCATTCGCGATTAGTTTATGTATATATACTCAAGTGCGTCAAGGTTTAGCTTTTTATAATCAGACGACCCCCGAAAAGAATTGAATTTGGTGCGTTTTTTTAGTACAAAATGACTTATTGTTCTCATTTATTGGGATTAAAAGAGATTTCACTTGTTTAATTGGACAACATAAGAGTAGTGATTAGCGTCACGTGACATTTCCTGATTAATGACGTCACAATGCGTGTTTTGGGAAATGGGGAATGTTTGCACTGAGAATTCCTAAAATGTTTTGATTCAATTTGTTTAGAATCACTGTTAAATTGTAAATCTGCCTTTTAAGGTGGTACAAGTCATTTTCGTTTAGAGGTATTTAACATTTAGTAGGTCACGTGATCTGTTTCACTGTTTTGACAGTTTCTGTTAACATGTGGACATGATTAAAAGGCGGCATGATATAGAACTCCACAGAAGTAAACCAACAAAGATTTGCGAAGAATGTCTTTCAGTTCCCGTTTTCGATTGAATATGTTGCGTCGTTTTTAGCGTTAGAGTCACGTGGCCAAAATTTAAGATCAATGGGTTCAGTCAAATGAGCAAGCGTGCGGATATCAAACTGCTTCCCAAGTTTCATATCGATTAGATAAACCATTCCCATTGAAACAAAAAATATGCATATTAAATAGCTAGGTCAGGCCTTAACACACCTAAATGAAATTAGTAGAATTCTACTAGTATACTAATGTAAATGCTGCAATCTGATTGGTTGAGCTACTCGTATACTATCAGCCATTAGTATAAATCTACTAGCGTTCTATTACGAATGCTGCCCTCTGATTGGCTACGCTACTCACGTTCTATTCTGTGATAGATGGTGAGCAGCGTAGCTGCGTGCACTCGGGGCCGCTTTTTCGTGTTTTCGAAGTGTCTGTCAAGATAATTTAGATGAAAGTTTTAAACGACTAGTAGATTTATACTAAAACAATTATATTATTCGCTCTCGATTTCTATCGGGTGATAGTTGACTCGGGCTGCGCCCTCGTCAACTATCACGCGATAGAAATCTCGAGCTCATAATCTAATTGTTAATTAGAGTGCAGTTGGCTGCCGGTCGTCCTCGAAATGCGATGTTTTTATAATTTTTCCTAAGTTTTTGAAGGAAATTTAGATGTAAACGGGTAATTAAATTCCTGAGAAAACTAAAAGAAGCACATTTACGGTTTCTTGACTTTAAAAACTTGAAAATATTGAAAAAGCGGGTACGCGCGTAAACAACTGCAAATTTGTCAAAGACAGTTCGATACATAAAAGTTAAATAATGCGTGGAAAAATCTTTGGAAACCGTTATTTTTATTAATTTCAGTTAGAATTCTACTAAAATAATTAGATTATTCGCTCTCGATTTCTATGAGGCAATAATTGATTCGGCCTTCGGCCTCATCAACTATCACCTCATAGAAATCTCGAGCTCATAATCTAATTGTTAATTAGTGTTTATCACATCAACAGAAACATTTCCGGCCCCCCATTCGTAGCTAGACTTAATATGGAGCATCGTGAAGGGAGTTAGATTTACTAAAGGTCGAAAAAGCTGATAATATACTTTACTGTGTCCGCATTGGACAGCGGATTCCAAATGGGTCTATTGCAAATGCATAAATCCAGAATAGATAGAATTTCACCACAAGCCTAACACCATCATATGAAGCTGTGCTATAAGATAAATGTAGCTTATCACAGCTATATAACTTACGCGCAATGTCGGCTTTCTTCCACATCAAAATCCTGAAAGTAAATGTTCATTGACCAGCCATCAGGAATAGGATATGTAGATATTTTGTCCGTATACCTTGGGTAGCTGGCAGGATATCCTTCACTTGTTAGGAAGCCGATCTCTGGGCCAAACGCTGTTAATACCAAAGTAGCTTTTTTTAACAATTTTCGTTTACGTTACAAGAAGTACACTTAAACCAACGTTTTAGTTGAATGGACATTAAGTAACGAAGGCCTAGTTGAAATCTCTCCCAGCTTAAACCCAACTTGACATGACTTTAAAGGTAAGAACTAGTGTTTTCTTTATTGCTCTGTTCATGATATAAAGTTGAAAGAAATGGAGTATAGAATGGGTTAAAACTGTTTTCAAGGTGATCTTCATTGAGCTTCGGTTTAGCAACAGAGTACTTTTGTCCGTTTCTACGTAGTTCTACCTAAATACGCGATTCGAGATAGTTATTCAACCTCTAGGATTTGGAAAACTTACTAGACTTTCACCAAGTCCATAAGTGTTTAGATGAAGCTACGCAAACACGGGAAAAAGTACTCTATTGATTTGATAAAATATTTCTTAAAAATACTTGCAAATCTAAAGCGTCACAATTGTGTTTAACATACGCTCATCTAAACACACCTATCGACCAATCAATGAGAGCGCGCATACTATCTCAGTTATTTTGTAAAATCTCTTTTATGAGTAATTATTTGGCCATTTCTACAATTCATTGACTCCTGACACCCAGCATTGTACAGAGGGGGATGGGGAGGGGAGTAAATTACGACTTTTATGGAAAGATGACAGTGTCTCAAACGTTTTGGCCAGGATTGAAGGCATTTGAGATATGTCCTCCAGTTCAATCGCTAAATCAAGAGACGCTATGGCCAACGAATAGTCAGAAAAAAAAAAAAAAAAAAAACTCTTTGATAACAATATATACAGAATGGAATTTCACTTTAGGTTATAGTTTCCAACCCGTTGATTTATTGCAGTACAGGGGCTTAGCACATTAGCCCCAGAGGGCCATTGAAGGGCGTTTCCAAGAAGTTTACCTGGGACTGATTCTCAAGCATTGTACTATATTTGACAAGAAAAGAGAGATGAGGCCAGAAGAAAGCCTCTTACTTTTGAAATTGACTTGGAGGTCTTTCGCGTCAGTTCCATACTGGTTGATGGCCTGGCAGGTGTAGTTTCCATCCTTGTACAAACGGATGGTTGGACTGTTTGTTGTATTCACCAGTACTATAGAGGTCCGTATGAGTGCTGTGTATATGGGAGGAGTTCCTCTGGCTGAACATGACAACATGCCTTCTTGTATTGCTAACAGGGCAGCTGGGAATGTTATCATTGGTGAAACTAATCGGTTAGAAACAAAAAAAAACATTTTACCCTGGATATTCACTGAAATTTTGAACAAAGTACATCTTGCTGCAATAGGGTCACTGATTACGTCGTTATTTTACAAAACGCGATCCGGAACAAAATGACTGCCACCTCTTGCGTGTCAGTTCAATAACGGGAGTTTCAATAATTAAGGGAATCATCGGAAAGCGTAAAGAGACAACGATTACGGGAAAAGTGCTACTACCTTGTCTTATTGATGTTTGTATCTGGGCTTCGTTCAGTGCGACATCATAAACCTTCATTTCCGCGATTTTCCCTTTGAAATTGCCAGCTCTGAAAGTTGCGCTCCCCATTCGAACTTTCCAGAAATTGGTTGCAATCTGATAACCTCTGCCAATGTTATGCGAGGCTCTCAAATGCCCGTTGATATACAGCGAGTTACTTCCGCTGCTGTGATCGTAACTTGCTGCAACATGAACCCACTTTCCTACTGGAAGAACCTCAGGAGTTCTTATACTTGTAAGTTCTTGAAAAGAGTGGCGCTCGACGATTCCAAAAAGTAATTTGCCTCCCACAATCCACATTCCGACTCCCCAATCTCCTCCGTAGCCGAATAGGAGCCCATTTTGGCTTCCGGGTTCAACCCAGCACATCAGTGTGATTGAGAACTGCGTGTCCAGGCCTTCTTTATTTGGAAACTCGATATAGCTGCTTGCAGTGCCATAAAACATGTACGCTCCGCCTGGTTCGTTGTAGGGTCCGTTGGTAATCGCAACATCTCCCAGGGTTCCCTTTGGCTGCCTGTTCTCTTTTTCAGCCGCTTGATAGCGGGCATTCAAGGGGTAGAAGGCAACAGGTTCTTGTACCACTAAGGATAATAAACTCATTGTTTACATCGTCGCAAAAAAACATGAAAAAAAGCATGAAAATACGACAGCGGTAGAAACATTGTATAGGACAGTATTTCCAAGTTGGTTCTCTGTGGTCACCTTAACTTGCCTTTTGGAGTTGGCCATTTGGTGTCGAATCTGCTTCCGAAAGGGACTCGTATAGCCTCAAAGATACAAGGACTGGCCACAAAGAAAACGCGAACTTTGCTTTTTGGAGACCCTACCACTCAACACAGGGATGGTGGGTGCTATATCATGAACATGTTCTTATTATTGGACTCGAACATATCAAGTGACTTAAATCACAATTGTACAACTCTAGACCCCTGCAGTCTGTTTTTGCGAGGGAATAGGTGAGAAGTCCTGTTAAAATTCGCTCAGGGTTTTGCCGTTCGCGACTTCTCTCGTGGCAGGGCGGAAATGGGCATTACATTTGAGCGCTCGCGTGAGAATAAAATAGCGGATCCATCACCAAAAACCACTCACTCGCTACGCAGGTTACCCCATGGCAGGAAATTTCACTTACGCTCGTTGGCGACATTAGCTTTGAACCTTAGCAAGGAAGGGTGACCTGAGACCCCATGAAATCAATTTAATGGGAGGCCCGTTCGAGTTTGTGTAGGGTACCATACTCCTTTATAATTGTTCCTTACGTGTTCGAGATAAAAAGTCTTTTGGGCACTAAAAAAATTAACTTCATTCCAAAAAAGCGATCTCATGCAAAATTTTAGAATTGAAATCTTAGTAGAGTGTGTTGCTAAAGTTCAAATTTGTATCGTTTTCAAAAGTCATTGTTATACCTGCCAACTTAAATACGTTTTTCGAATGGAGGAGAACGCGTCACGTGCCGTGGGTTAAAATTCACTAACTCCCTAGGGCGAATAAAACTCACTTACTCCCTAGGGAAACAACAACTTAAACTTTGGACTCGCACGTGATCACGTTTTGCAGCTTGAAACCGCGGGAAATTTGTGTACCAGTCGGCCTGATGTTAAAAAGCCACTGAAATAAAACGTTTCTCATTAGAGACGGCATTCATTATTCCAGAAAGGGGATTTATAGTCGCAAAAACATATCATGCAGATTAACAAAAGGGAAAATATGAACGTTTTGTGTCTCCAAGCGTTTGGTTTGGCGCCAAAAATGGGTCGCCCACGTTCGTCAACTCACTCTTCGATCGCTGTCGCCAGGTAGGAAAGTATTTGTGTAATTTACAACAAAATATGCTGTTCCTGATCAAATCAAACTCAGAATGCTTGAGTTAAGCATTAGAAGAGGCCAAAGCAACTTTAGTACTGTTTACATTTTTTGTTAGCTGCAAAGAAAAAGACTGTTATCGTGATTTTGCGATAGGACAGGTTGGTTTTGGCAGCCGCTCGATTTTGCGAGCGCAGCCAGTTTAAGTAATGGCGTCAGGCAAACCATTTTTTTCGGAGTTTTTTTTTTTTTCTATTTTGGAGTCGGGAGGTATAACAAAACACTTACTGACTGGCCCCTCGGGAAACAGTGAGTTTTGTTTCCCCTCGACCTCAATGTTTCCCGAGGCGAAGCCTCGGGGAACATTGAGAGTCTCGGGAAAACAAAATTCACTGTTTCCCGAGGGGCCAGTCCTTACGTGCTTATTATCTATGTCTATAAATATCGATCGATCGATATTCATTGTATTGATTGATTCTCTAAACCGATTTCTATTTTCCTAGACCTTGACGGATTGTGTTAACATACTTTTTGGCATAATTGGAGCAAAAAAACCATAACTTTTTAAACTAGAAAGGCCACGGAAACTGTCAAGACAAGTTGATTTACTTCGTGGCTTGATACTTTCAACGTTATAGTTCGCTATATATATAGTTTGAGTTAATTTAAATCAAGAGAGCACTATATTCTTTTGTTCAGTCAGTATATACAAGTGTGATCGTTAAGTCGTTGAAGGCGAGCAGCTAATTAATTTGGACAGTTGAGGGCCGAAACAAATTGCCATAAAACAGAAATAAATTTACAACAACAGTTTATCTGAAAGACGTCATAATTTGGTGTCGTTGTTGCGCGCCCATATGTACAAAATCTATCAGGAGCATAAATTGAGAATTATGGCAGATCGTTGGCATGATTTGGCAAAATTTCGAGCACTGATAGTAGCATAATATGACACTTTTATTAGCACAATCCGTCAAGTTGTAATTGCCCCCATTTCCCAAAAAAAGATCACTCTTGCAGATACACACCCACTCGTTTTTTGTTGTTGTTGTTTTTCAATTTTGATTAACTACCTTCTGTGCCGTAACACATTTTAAAGTTATTATCACAATTATTAAAGCATGAACTCCATCCAATTATCATTTCTTACAGGATGTGAAACTGATTAGAAATCCTCTGTTTTGAATTCTTCTGCCTGAGTGGAATTTGATCCAGGCGTATTTTCCAGATACAAGAAGTGTCTTTCCAGTCATGTGACCACAGTACCTGCCAAACACCCGATTCATCTCATTGGTAATCTGTAAATAATCTCGGCTACAAAGAAATGAAACGTAAATTAACAAGTAAACTTCTGTAACAAGGGATCACTTCCACCTGAAACCAAGATCCTTCGTTCCCCTTGATGAGCTTTCAAGAACCCATAGACCCTGGAAAGTACTGATTAGAAATCCGATTGAATTGCACAAGCCTG